>CAIGRQ010093109.1:0-10106 GCA_903798375.1 Fraxinus sp. D2006-0159
TCAGATCGACTAATAAAAAAAAACTCTGAAGTATCATTGGGTTTTTCACCATCGTCTACACCTAAAACCACATGAATTGGATTTCAGAAATTCATTTATTTTCTATTCAAGGAATTGATCTGGGGTTCTATGAAAGTTAGAATCATTCTTCAAATTCTTTTGAAGTTAGAAGACCTTTTCATTGGACTTGTCCTTTCGGGAGCTTGAATTTCGAATTCGGTTTTAAAAAATAATTTTTTGGGAGTCGTGGAAAATAAATCGCCATGAATTCTTTGCGCTTTTTGTTCGATTCTATGGAAATCGATTTGTGCAGCTAAAATTGCTGCTGTATCGTAGAAACTTTATTTCATCAAAAGGCCATGTTTATCATAACAGAGCCAAGCTATTTATACTAAAACTAAGCAATGAGAAACTGACACCTGGCAAACTAACTAAAGAAAGCAATAAGGCAATAACACGTGAATAAAGAAAAGGAAAAATTACAAATTCAACATCCCCCCCTCAAGCTGGAACCAGATGGAGATCTGCGAGACCCAGCTTGCCGGTAAGTAGATGAAACTGGGGAGGCGGCAGAGCCTTCGTGAAAACGTCTGCAAGTTGATGAGAAGAAGAGATAAATTGAGGAAGAACAAAACCTTCCTTGAACTTGTCCCGCACAATATGGCAATCAATTTCGAGATGCTTGGTACGTTCGTGAAAAACGGGATTTGCCGTAATGTGAAGAGCAGACTTATTATCACACCACAGCGGTATCGGAAGAGAAAGGTTGATCATAAAATCAGCAAGCACATAGCTGATCCAACGAAGTTCACAAACCGTGGCAGCCAAGCTTCGATATTCTGCCTCTGCTGTAGACCTGGACACAGTTGTTTGCTTCTTGGTCTTCCAGGAAATCAAAGTATCACCCAAGAAGATACAAAAACCAGTGAGGGAACGGCGAGTATCAATGCAGGAGGCCCAATCTGCATCAGAATAGGCTGTTAAGGGAAGCTCCTGCTGAACAGGAAAGAATAAGCCCTTCGAAGGACACCCTTTCAAGTACTTCAAAAGATGTATCGCTGTATCCCAATGAATTTGGCAAGGCTTGTTAACAAATTGACTCAACTGCTGGATGCCATATGTCAGATCCGGTCTCGTTAAATTCAGGTATAAAAGCCTGCCAATTAGCCTTCGGTACTTAGCTGGATCCGGAAAGAGAGCACCATCATGTTGTGATAATTTTATACCTCTGGGAATGGGAACACTGACAGGTTTTGCACCAGAAAGACCTGCATCCTCAATAATATCCAGAATGTATTTTCGCTGATTGACATAAGTACCATTTGCTCCTCTAGCAATCTCCAGCCCCAGAAAAATTTTTGCATACCCCAAATCTTTAATGGTGAATTTTGAATGGAGAAACTGCTTGACAGAGAGAATATCTGATTCATGTGTTCCGGTAATCAAGATATCATCCACATATATCAAAAGAAAAATACTATGCCCAGTAGAGTGATGAACAAACAGGCAATGGTCATGCTGAGACTGAGTGAAGCCATAGTCAGTGAGCTTAGTACAGAGTTCAATGTTCCACTGTCTCGAGGCCTGTTTCAGACCATAAAGACTCCTCCTCAACTTACATACCTGTCCTGCTGAAGCCTGTTTGTAACCAACTGGTGGTACCATATATATATCTTCATCAAGATACCCATGTAGAAATGCGTTATTAATATCAAGCTGGTGAATAGGCCAAGATTTTGCCGACGCAATGGCAAGAAAAATCCTCACCGTAACAAGTTTGGCCACTGGTGAAAAACACTCAAAAAAATCCACACCTTCAAGTTGATCATATCCCTTTGCAACTAATCGTGCCTTGAATCTATCAATAGTGCCATCCGGTTTAAGCTTCACCTTATAAACCCATTTAGATCCTATTGCTTTCTTTCCAACAGGTAAAGAGATCAACTCCCATGTATTATTATCCTCCAATGCCTTCAGCTCATTATTCATGGCTTGCACCCAGTTTTGGTCTTTACAGGCTTGATGATAAGTATGTGGCTCTTGAATATTTGATACATTAGCCAGAAAAGAGATATATGCATGATGCAAACAAGGGGAAATAGAATATGGAAATGTTATGGGAGTATATTGTGAGCTGAAATTAGTGGTAACAAGACTTACAGGAATATTAGCAACTGGATGCACTGAATTAGCAGTTACATTAGTGATGTAGTCATCTAACCAAGCAGGCTTTACCCTCAGTCTATTGCTATGTCTAGGTTCTGGCACAAAATTTGAGTCATGATCAGGTGATTCAAGGGAAGGAACAGGAATAATGGGAACAGGAGGTGGATTAGAAGTGAATGAGTCTGGTGAGTTGTTGACAGTAACAGAATCTGGAATATTGTCTTGAAGAAAATCAGTATTATTTGGACTAGTGTTGGGGGAATTGTGGGATGAAGCAGAAGGATATATGGAAGAGTCATCTAGAGGAGAACCTATAGGTAAAGGTGTGTGAAGGACTGGCTGATTTTTGGATTTGAAGGGAAATATGTTTTCATAAAAAATAACATCCCTTGAGATAAGAACTTGTTTGCTGGAAATATCATATACTTTATATGCTTTCTGGCCAGGACTGAACCCAATGAAAACACACTTATGAGCTCTTGAATCAAATTTATCCTTGTGAGGTTTAGTATTTGTGATATAGCAAAGACAACCAAAAATTTTTAGAGAAGAAAGGACTGGTCTGGTTCCATATAGAACTTCATAAGGAGTTTTCCATCTAAGGATGGAACTAGGAATCCGATTTATGATATAGGTAGACATAAGGATAGAATACGACCAAAAATGTTTAGGTAAGTCAGCTTGAAACATGAGTGATCTGGCCATATTTAACAAATGTCTATGTTTTCTTTCCACCACTCCATTTTGTTGTGGAGTGTAGATGCACGATTTCTGATGTAAAATCCCAAGAGTCTGAAGCAAAACTTGACACTCATGACTAGTGAATTCACTTCCATTATCAGTCCTTATAGTTTTGACATGTTTTTCAAACTGAGTTTTGACCATTTTAAAAAAGGATTCAAGAGTTTTTACAGTTTGAGATTTTTGGACTAACATGAAGGTCCATGTAGCTCTAGAAAAATCATCCACAATGGTAAGCATGTAGGGGGTGCCTGTGGGAGTATATTGCTTATATGGTCCCCAAATGTCAATGTGTAAAAGATCAAAAATGGACTTAGTATGAATCTGAGAATGCTGAAAAGATTGTCTACTCTGTTTTGCTTTATGACAAATGTCACAAGGTTGCAAAGTTTCAATGGCAGAGGTATTACACAAGTGACTGAGAAAATCTAAATGCTTAAGACTTTGATAAGAGGCATGTCCCAACCTATTGTGCCAGTCAACAATAGAAATAGAAGAAGTTTTATTGACAGGAAATATACCATCAGCAGGTTTTAAACTCCCAACAGACAGCTTATTACAAGAACTAACTTCCCTATTACAACCTTCAATCTCTTCAGCCATGAAACTATGATCATCTAACACATATAACTTCCCATTCAGTTTTCCAATTGCTAAAATCCTTTCATCCTTCAGGTCCTGTAAGGAACAATGAGTAGGATAAAAAACGAATTTGACTTTTGCTGTTTGTGTTAACTTTGGGACAGACAATAGGTTGAATTTGAATGTGGGGATGTGCAACACATTGGTAAGTAGCAATCTCTGATTTATTTTGACAGACCCAATGTGTTCGACATGTTTGATAGATCCATCAGGTAAGCAAACAACAGTGGACTGTGTGACAGGTGTGACATTCGTCATTTGAGTAATATCAGTGCATATATGAGTGCTGGCACCAGTATCAATTATCCAAGTTCTACAACCGAAATCATCAAGTGATGTAAAAACCAAGTGTTGAGTACACATACCTGAATAGTCATTGAGATGTGCAAAATTGATTTGGTTTCCATCATCGACCAGCAATTTACCTTTGAACATTTTCTTCAACTCCTGCTGCACAATGTCTGTGATTCTACTTGATACTTCATTCTTTTGATTCATCACATCTTCTCTTTCTTCAAAATCAAGTGGTGAATCTGTCATGCTCAGTACATTATTCGCCATAGTCCTTCCTCCAAAATCTTTAGCTCTTTGTTCCTTCAGTCCTTTGTACCAATCCGGATAGCCAATCAATTTAAAACAGCTATCCTTTAAATGTCCATTAGTATTGCAGTGATCACAGTACATCATCTCTTTATCAATGTTGTTAAACTTTCTATTGTTTCCTCTTCCAAAAGTAGCATTACCTCTTCCAGAATAATACCTTCCAGTCCAGTTTCCTCTTCCTCTCACATGTCCATTACTTCTGTAATTGTTTGCTGATGCCATCATAGCGTGATTATCAGTAGCTTCTGGGAAGAGTATATGAACCTCCCTCTGTTTTTCCACTCTCAACACCATGGAGTAAGCTCTATTGACCGATGGTAACGGATCCATTACCAATAACTGATTTCTGATATTATCGTAAGTGTCATTTAATCCCATCAAAAATTGCATAAGCTTGTTGAATGATGCGAGATCTGATACTTCTTTCGCAACTCCACAGGTACAAATTGGAACAGGCATCAGACAAGCGATTTCATCCCATAGTTTTTTCAGTTTAGTAAAATATTTTTCAACAGATAATGATCCTTGAGTTGAACTACTAATTTCTCTCTGCAATTGGTATAATAGTGGACCATTGCATTCTCCATACCTTTCCTCCAACTCTACCCATAAGTTTCGAGCTGAAGTCGTGTAAATAAAAGCATCTACTATTTCTTTTGAAATTGAATTCAGTATCCAAGATCTAACCATACAATCCACTCTAATCCATTGATCCAGCTTTGAAGAATTTTCAGCTGGTTTTTCACACTTCCCATTGATAAATCCTAATTTCAATTTTGCACCTAGAGCGATTTTAATCGATCTACTCCAACTCAAATAATTTTTACCTGTTAAAGGCGAGGTTAGCAGAATCATCCCTGGATGATCTGAACCTTGCAGATCCAATGGATCTCCATTGCTGTAGTCCTTCTCAGATGCACCTTGCTCAATGGGTAAATCATGAGCTTGTTCGTGTAAAATTTCTGTAGTCATTATTGTCGATAGATTTGGATAATTGAGCTCAGAATCTGGGTAGCTCTGATACCATGTTCGATTCTATGGAAATCGATTTGTGCAGCTAAAAATGCTGCTGTATCGTAGAAACTTTATTTCATCAAAAGGTAATGTTTATCATAACAGAGCCAAGCTATTTATACTAAAACTAAGCAATGAGAAACTGACACCTGGCAAACTAACTAAAGAAAGCAATAAGGCAATAACACGTGAATAAAGAAAAGGAAAAATTACAAATTCAACACTTTTCATGCTTACGATCCCTCATAAATTTCTTGTCACAAGCATAACTCTACAAATAACTTCCATGCCTTACAATCTGGATCATAAAGGCGTGTATGACCAACTCTTCAAAAGAATGGGGTGAGTTTGGCTAAAGATTACTAAAGTAATTCCCAGTGCATCCCACACACACGCACGTAGATGGAGGATGCCTCACTGATGTGCTATTTGCATTGAAAACAAGATTGCTTGAAGTTCAATATAATCTACAGCAACTTCATCCTTTCCGTGCGTTTTCCTGTCATGCTTTTGAAAAGGCTGACCGTTCCCTTGGTACTGCAAACCCATATGTCAATTGATCCAAGACAAACCAGTATGTCGTTTAAACATTACGCCTTTGAGTGTGCATAAAAGCTACTTTACCACATTGTCAATGTATATGTCAACATTATTATGTGTTTTATATAATAAACATGTTGCTTTGAGTCTTCATTTTTCCTAAACAATGAAATATCAGAAGTTGGTAGCCTTTATCTTGCATTGATAACTGAAATGCACTATATAACCCTTCAAGAGATTTTCTTTATTCGCCATTGGACTTTGTTGTTGGAAAACCCTCGTACCCCTTGTTGAACTAGTACGGCTCGCACCTTTACGGGCCAAAAACTGAATCTACTCTATTTCATATTTTACTGCCATTATAACAAAGATTACAAGAAAACTAAGAGTCCACATGATTGAGCTTTAGGTCAAATATAAAGAGACAAAGAACACAAATTTATGTGGTTCAGTCGTCATTAATCTACATTCACACATAGCCACGGGCGGATTTGGGGGTCTAAGCCTGCCGCCCAACTTCATTTTTGGATTTTTTTTCTTTTACATATTGGTTCAACTTAAAAGATTTTTCAGTCAAGTCTGATCCTGCCGAGAAGAAGATTTCACTATTAACCAAAATGTGAAAATACAAGTACTGAAACCCCATATTCCGAACACCCCAAAACATACACCAAGCAAGATTAAGAAAAGCTCAAAGTCTCACTAAAAGAAAGCTATCTCTAAGTCTAGTTTGGCTAATGTTTATAACCTATTTATAATCAATCAAATCACTTTTTATCCACAAATTTTATAGGTTCCACGAGTAGTATCCACTTATCCAAACACTCAAACTCAAAAAAATTAAAAAGTGAACTGTTTAAAATTCAAATATGGATGGGAACATAAACTCAAGAGCTCCTTTTATAGGATGTGGGACAAGAAAGAATCCTATTACATGTATGATATATAAATTGTTCAAAGCCACTGGGAGAGAAGAAAACTCTAATCCTATTCTACTATGTATATGTATATTATATGTACAGGCAGGTTGTAAAACTCAAATCATATTTTGTGGGAAGTGCCCATAAGAAAATTAAAAGCAAAGGAAAAGATACATGTTAGGTCAAAAATTGAAGATACATATCAGTCAAGAAACTAGAGAAAATTTATCTTCCTCAATTTCCTATAATAGGCCTTTGAATAAGATGGTTACTAGAATCGAGTGCTGACTTTCCCAGAATGTGAGATTTCCCAAGAAAAGAGTAGTAATAACAGAGTGTTCAAATCAGTTTGCATCAGAAGTGTACATTTAGTTTGATCTGAACGAAATTAACTTACAATACACAGCACTAAGAAAACTGTAATTGAATAAAAAGAAAGATAAATAATGAACTGAATTTCATGTTCAAACTCGATAATACATGCATGCGGACCTCATTAAGAAATTATTGGCTTAATTTTAAGTTTTCCATACACTTTCTATGACTTGCTGTCTTGACTTAATGATTTATTAGTACGGGTGTAAAAGAATTTAAATTAAGAGAAAGATGATAGCACAATCTCAAGATTGGTAGTCCTAACGTATAATTAGATAGAGAATTAATTAACTAAAATTTGAAAATTCTTCTTATTGAGATTCTATAGAACCGTTCCCTTTAAAGAAGGAAAAAAAAAAAATGGGATTATCGATATGAATTTTTACTTCTGAATTTGTATCTTTAATTTCACATGCTCTTGCACATGAGAACAAGAGACAGAAAGAAAGAGAGATAATCAGCAAACAAACTTGTATTCTTCTTTTCTTTTATATTTTTAACCAGAATTAAGAAGGAAAATATTCATAATTCTTGTTCAAATACGAAGTAATTAAGGTCATCTGTAAACTCACACGGATATCTGCACGCTATAATACTGGATTTATTAACAATAAATGAATATTTGATTATGGATCATGCCCGTGGCCAAGACGAAGCTCCAAATCTACTTCATTTTCCTTCGCGTTTACGTTTTCGTTCTTTCCATCTCTACTAGGTGGGGGACCGATCCTCAGACTGAAGTTTTCATCCTTATGATCATCGAAAAATATAATATTTTCCTGTGGCAAATTGTTCTGATGAAGATCATCATGAGACGACAAAGTAGAGTTTGATGATGGCAAGCAGACTTGATAGTTCCTCACAGCCGTAAGATAATTTCTATCACTGGATGGAACTGGAGGGAAAAATCTTGAATCTAAGAAATCTTCGTTGTCATATTTATTCTGAATTGAAGATCCCTCCTGTTTTTTGGGCTTCGCTTTGGCTTTATCTTTCCTGTGTATATTCATGTGCCCTCCTAAAGCTTGCGCGTTTGTGAAGCCGCGCTTGCAGAAATTGCACTCGTATGATCTTCCAACACGTGCGTTGTCATCGTCGTTGATTTTCTCCTTCTGATGATCACTTTCTTGGCCTGAATTTGTGTCGGAACTCATATGCTTTTCGGACTCCATCTCCGACAAATTTTTCTTCCAGAAAGTCTCCCTAGGAGGTTGAAAATTACAAGAACAAAGTCCTCTACAGTGGAAATTATAATATGACGTTTGAAGAGAAAGGGGTGGACAACAATCAGCCTTATATTGTCTGTATTTTATTTGAATTTTGTGATTTCTTTTTTCCTCAAGCCGGCTTGGATACGTGCTGTATCTTGTCAAATTTTTATTTTGTATTCAACACCCATTTCCCCCCTTCTTAAGGCTCAAACAAAAAGCCTACAGGGCATTACTTAGGGGGTGTTTGGTGGTGATTAAATTAGATTTTTAGTAGATTGTGATAGAAGTTTTTGAAATGTGTGGTTGAAAAGTTGTGGGATCCGTAAAAAATGTGGTTAATATTGATTGTTTGACTTTAACTTAGATTAAAATTAGATTTTAATTCAAACCAAACGGACTCTTAGTCTCCATATATATTGGTAAAAATAGAAAGTACTGTCATTAGAATTGTTTTGTTTCTATTTAATTGTACAACAAAACCTGTTCTAGATGAACTTGATTGTGACCTCAATACATTCATTAAATTCATTACTTATTGGTCAAGTTCATAGGAATAAAATTAGGTTTCTACATGCAGTATGGTTCAAAGGTAGAGTTATACAAGTTCAATTCTTAATAATTGCTTTTGAATCGTGAAAAGAGATCAAATTAATGTATGTGATTCGACCGTTGATATTTCACATGCGACTATAAATGTAACAACACCACCAAATTCCGGGACAATTTAATGTTTTATTTATTATGTTAATTTATTTAATTAGGGTTTAGAGGGTTAGATACAATTTTTATTAGAGTCGTGGGCAAGGGTGTTCGTTTTTTGGCTTGCTTTGAATTGAACAAAGACACTATTTGAGATATTTTCATTGGAATCAATATTTGTTGACCTCAAATTCTCAAATTAAATTAGATTTTTAGTAGATTATGATAAAAGTTTTTAAAATGTGTGGTTGAAAAGTTGTGGTATCCATAAAAGATGTGGTTAATATTGATTATTTGATTTTGACTTGGATTAAAATTAGATTTCAATCCAAACCAAATGGGCTCTTAGAGTCCACATATATTGGTAAAAATAGAAAGTACTGTCATTAGAATTGTTTTGTTTCTATTTAATTGTACAAGAAAACCTGTTCTGGATGAACTTGATTGTGACCTCAATACATTCATTAAATTCATTACTTATTGGTCAAGTTCATAGGAATAAAATTAGGTTTCTACATGCTGTATGGTTCAAAGGTAGGGTTATACAAGTTCAATTCTTAATAATTGCTTTTGAATCGTGAAAAGAGATCAAATTAATGTATGTGATTCGACCGTTGATATTTCACATTCGACTATAAATGTAACAACACCACCAAATTCCGGGACAATTTAATGTTTTATTTATTATGTTAATTTATTTAATTAGGGTTTGGAGGGTTAGATACAATTTTTATTAGAGTCGTGGGCAAGGGTGTTCGTTTTTTGGCTTGCTTTGAATTGAACAAAGACACTATTTGAGATATTTTCATTGGAATCAATATTTGTTGACCTCAAATTCTCAAGTCTTCGTAGAATCAAGAAACTTTCACGTAATAGAGCATATACAGTAGGATTGCTCATTGTATTTTCGTTACATATTTTTATTGTGTGCAACACATTGTCCCCGTGCTTAATGTCTTATTCTAAGTATTATCTGTATCTAGAACATATACATCAAGAAATAAAAATTTATTCAACAGTGGTAAATTATTCCATAAAATATTCGAAAAGAATGAATTAATGTAGCAGGAAGTACTTCACATAAAACACATGTTTTCGTGTGTGTAAAATGTTGGAAAATATATGGCAAATAGATTATTTGGCAAATGGATTTTTCACTTGTGTATGTGAAATTAATCCCACATTGATTGAAAGT
>CAIGRQ010093136.1:0-25189 GCA_903798375.1 Fraxinus sp. D2006-0159
AGTGACCATTTTGTTATTTTGCTGTAAACCCCCTTTTTTTTTGAGTTTGTCTATGCTTTCTAAATTTGATTATACTTTCAAGAAGTAATTTTATGGTAGACTAGGTAGAAAATCATAAAAAGATGAGTATAGTAGGCCGAATATTCAATTTGTATGCTTAAAATTTCTCCTATTACGAGGTTTTCAAGTCTACAGAGTTTATTTCTTCTTCGTGCTCAACACTCCCTTGATGTGAATTTAATGACCTTGATGTAAATTTAATGGCTGTTTACTCTGTAATGTAAAGAACATTAGACGAGGGATAAAATCAATCAATAATATGGTACATATATAGTGTTTGAGATTATAAAGCTGAACTCTGACATTTGTCTAGAACTTGAGGAAAGAATATGTGATGGAGTGGATGAAGATGGTGCCTTGGACCATAGCAATCTATATGGCACATGAGAAATTAACTGGAATATTTGATCTACTTTTTACATGTTACGATTTCAACATAATGAAAGTTGTTTGGCATCACGGTTGAAAAATTATAATTTGTCCACTATAATTGCTGTTCTTAATTGTTAGAAATAATTACATTTGTATTAAATAGTACATAGTTTACTCCATGGAAATTTATATTATAAAAAGTGCTGGGGTCTTTTAATTTATATTGCACCAGTTTTGTGAAACTTGATGCTGGCAATTCTATTCCCAGTGTATTTATTCTTCTTTAGTGATAGACTCCTCGAAAAGAAGCAATAACACCTTCCTTTCTAGTGCTGAATTATATTGTTTCCTGTTCAATTTTGTAGCATATACAATGCGCAAAGACTGTATACATCCTGCAAATGTTTATAATTCTTATTGTATCTTGCAGTACTTTAACCAGATCTTGACAGCTGTACTTGAAGTGTTGGATGATTCTGATTCATCAATCAGGGAACTGACTTTATCGTTAATCGTAGAGATGCTGAAAAATCAGGTCCGTTTATATGCTCGATGGTTGTATACAAGAGTTTCCCAAATGTCTTCCTCTTCTTTGTTTCCATCTTCGTGACTTATCTGTAATATTTTCAGAAGGATGCAATAGAGGATTCTGTTGAGATAGTGATTGAAAAACTGCTTCATGTGACAAAAGACGGGGTTCCAAAAGTAAACTTTCTCTGCTAAAACTATCCCAGTTCTTATTTGGTAATTTTGTCCATGACTTGAGGTATTAACTTTCTAATTCAGGTTTCAGGCATAGCAGAGCATTGCTTGACTATGGTGTTGTCACAATATGATCCATTCAGATGTTTAAGCGTAAGTGCTACTTTTTATAATTTACTTCTAAGATTCCTTAAGCTGATTTTTTTTCTTTTTTGTTTCCAATGGTCTGATCATATGCCTTGTGCATTGAAGGTTATTGTTCCTTTATTGGTTACTGAAGATGAGAGAACTCTTGTCACTTGCATAAACTGCTTGACAAAGGTACCACTTAAGAAATTTTATTGCTTACGAGATGATACAACTATTGCAGACTGTTTTCTTCTCCTCTCCTGGTTGAGAATGTTCCAATTTTTTATTATTATTATTATTTTTAATTATACTTTGTGGATCTGTGATTCCCCGCAGTTTTGTAGCACAAAGTTGGTTGAATATTTCTTCTTCTTTTTCCCTTGTCCGTTTCGTATTCAGTAAAACTGGAGGCTATGCTGATTTTAAATGCTTAACCGTATCTGTTGTACTAGGAAAGTCATGTTGGGTTCTTTCAGACATAATATCATTTTTCGTTAATCTCAAGTTTCCTTTTCATTATAGTCCATGGTCATTTCTGTGACTTCTCTGTCATCATCGTTATTCTTAACAAATTTGCTACATTTAAAAATTATTTTGCTAGCTGTATTTTTAAGCAAAATACTTTTTGTCAACATTAGTTGTGTCGTTGATCGTGATGCTACTTTTTTTCTGCCTACAGCTTGTGGGTAGGCTCTCGTGTGAGGAACTGATGGGTCAGTTACCATCATTTTTGCCTGCTCTTTTTGATGCATTTGGGAACCAGAGTGCAGATGTTCGAAAGGTAATAGTCATAGATAAATAATATCCTTGATTCTTTGTTTTAGAGACAGGTTTTTACTAGGATGTTTCTTACCAATTTGTAACTTTTTAATTTCTTTTTCCCCTTTTGAGGTAGCCTCTCTCCTCTTTCAGAACATACATGAGATCAAACTGGACCCCAACTGCTTGTTTGCTTTATGAAATTTATCTATTCTTACTCCTATTAAATTAGAATTTGATCTCCATTTCTCTGGGTCGCAGACTGTTGTTTTCTGTCTGGTTGACATCTATATCTTGCTTGGGAAATCATTTTTACCGTACTTGGAGGGGCTAAACAGCACACAATTACGGTTGGTAACGATTTATGCAAACCGGATATCACAGGCCAGGACTGGGGCTCCAATAGACGCTACCGAATGATCAGCTGGCTTGGTTTTTGATGTATTTTTTAGTATTGGGTGTTAATTTTGACCATTCATTCTTTGTGTATCAATGTACATGTGTGAAATATGGTGTGAAGGGTGGGTTTTTAATTTTTTATTTTCCATAAAATCAAATATATTCCTATTATTCACTTGGTTTGGGGAAGAGTGCCTGGCTGAAGGAGACAAACTTGTGATGTTGTATGTTTTGTTGTGTGAATAATGTTGTTACAATGAGATAATTCACTGCAATTTTCTGTGAAGTACATTCGTTTCCGATGTTGGAAAATATGGCCTGAGTCGATGCATGTTTGGTACGTTAGATGGGAAGTAGGGTAATTGACAAACCTTTCACGTCTCTCTTTAATCCTGTCTAAGCAGCATTTTTTATTAGGGAAGCTTTTAAGTGTTAGAACTTCTACTTCTGACTATACAACTTATTACAAGCATTTGTTTGTGGAAATATCAATGGTTTTAACTTGTTTTGTTGCAATGATTTTCATTTTGGTAGAAACTGTGACTGAAGTAAGGTATAGTATGTAAATCAAGTTGTGAGAATACAATCATTATCAATATTTTTTATATTCGTTCGTGCATTCTTCAAGCTGTTTGGATTGAGTAAATACTAAATACGAATTGCTATTGCTGTGGAATTACTTATGTATTCTCTGCCGTTGAATCCAATGCACGGGGTTGGGGCTGGGTGAATTGAGGAAGATGAATATTTCTGGTCAATTATCAGATCATTTTTTTTTTTTAATGGAAATCCATAGAGGTTCTTTTGGCGTGCATTTATTAAATGTTTGAGATCGTGTTGTACATTTTTTATGCAAATGTTTCCTTTTGAAAATTGGTCAAATTATGATCAAATGTTGATATTTGATAACTAAAGAATTTTTTTATGGAAATCGTTCAGAAGTTCTTCTGTCCCGCACAATTTTGAAAAGTTGGGACATCCGATTCTACGATTTAAATGTTTGGGTAAGATTTGCATAATTTTTTAAAGATTTGGATTCTCCACTGCAATTATCCCAATAATGCATGTTTGAGAAGTAATTAAATTAAAATTTAAAGTATCATAAATTGTGGATTCTATTAAACATGTGTAGCCATAATAAGTGGATACTTGGGGTTTCTACGAAAAGTTCGATAAAAAAGTATATTTTGACTCGAAGTCATTAAATCCATAATCACCCTCCAAACGTCGTGATTTTAATTTTTTCGAAATATTCAAATACTAATAATAGATCAAGTAAAAAAACTGAACAATTAGAGTTAACAAATGTACTAGGAACATGTTTTTGGATGCAATAATATTTAATAAATGTTACAAAAAAAAAATCACAATGTACCATAAAAGATTAATAGATTAACCAAGTATAGGTACCACGCAAGTCTTGAAGACTAGAAATATTTGTAGAGCTTAAAGTTGTAAAGTGATATTTAAGTATAACAAAATTGGTACGATTAAATGGTACTTCTCTCTTTCGCAAATAAGCTAGTTTAAGACTGCTTCTTATTAAACAACTATTCATCTAGAGTGATAATCAACGCCTAATTATTCAATGAAATTGGGATGTATTTTTCTTCATTGAATGATAAGAGAGTGTCACTACCACGCTAATTGTTGCAAAAAGCAGAGATGATACCGGATTAAACTAATACCAAATTGTTGGAGAAAATAAGATATTATAGCCACAATATGAAGTAATTGATCACAACAACACAAGAACAAAATAATTTGCAAAGAATTGAGATTTTATTATAATATTAATAAATAGTACAAATATTTTGTGTTTACAATATTTCTAACTTCTTACTAAATCATAATGAAGAGCCAATTATATATATGGAACAAATAGGAGACGTCAAAATCTCAATGTAGAGTTGTAATTGAAATAAAATGCAATAAACTACATTAAAAAGAAACATGAGACCAAAAAAAGAGTATTGTAGCACTGAAGTGCCAGCTCATTGTTTTAATATATAGCTGTCAGCGCAGGATTTCCCTCCGTCATAAGTGAGAGTTGTTTTCAATAAAGAACTGGAGGTGTCGCCCTCCTTCATTTGTTAAAAAATAAAATCCAACACATATTACAACTTCAAATTAGAATTCGCCAAGCAAGTTTGAATAAGATTCGATAATAACATTTCGAGTAGAATTCTTTTTAATATGCACTTTAATTAGAACTCTCAATTATCTTCAACAAAGAATTTAGGTCACATTCAAATTTTAGCAATCTCCACTTTCACACGAATTTCACATCAATGAACAAAATTTCAAAGAAAAATTCTCCACTTGGAGACAAATTCCACTACAGGAATAAACTTAAACTTCTCAATGAAAAAAACTAACGAACTTTTCCATCAAAAAAATTTTCCAATTGAAATATTATCCTCCCCTGCTATCCCAATTAGTGGCAAAAGTGATCAATGACCACCAAACAAGGCTTCTAAATCCTAGAGAGAGAGAGTAACAACTGAATGCATAAAAAAAAAAAAATTTTGGCTAGAATCAACACCCTTAACTGTATTCAAATCATCGACTAAATCAGTAGAACTGTACCTATATGGAATCTTATAGAAAAAAATGGGTCTATTACTAGCAATTGAATACAATGATACTATCGATGATGGTTGCAAGGTGGATTTGCCTATAACTTCTAAATTTAATTTAGATGTATTTTTTAAAGAAGACCTTAAATTAGACTCCAACGGTACATAATCCAACTTTAATTCCACCCGAGTTCTTAAAATATGCTGATTGCGCAAAGATTTTGTATAACACTACAAGCTATATAAATGGAATTTTCTATGTTCCTTTAACAAAATGCGGGCTTCTTTACTAACATTCAGGGCTTCACCATCAACAGTATTCTTGTACCCATTTGAATCAATAGTACTTAAAAAAAATAAGATTTCTCTTCAAATCTGAAACGTGTCTTATTGCATCAAGTGTTCTAACCGTTCCATCAAACATATTTATTTTGACTCGACCAATACCAACTATCCGACAAGGTGAATTGTTATCGATCATCCCAACACCTTTTAAAACTTCTTCATATGTTGAAAACAAATCCCAATTATGAGTCATATGAAAAGTGTAGACTGTGTCAAAAATCATACCTCGTCAGGTTTGGTGTTGTAGTCAAACATAAGTAAAAACTCTCCATCATTGTTAAGATTTTCTACAATACTTGATTCGCTTGAAATTTCTGATTGTTGATTTATAGTTAATTTTGATTTATTTTACAACTTATAACAATCGTTTATCAATTACCCTTTTTTTTGCAATAATTACAAAATTTGAAGTTAGATTTTGACATGTCCCTTAAACGAATACCATCAACAATAAGTCTATCTCTATGACCCTCAGATACAACAAGATACTTTATCATCTCATTTGAATATAGAGCATCATAAACTTCTTCGATGATGAGAGTATCATAACTATATAAAATCGTGTTTTAAAAGAAATGTGTGAAGCGAGCAATGAGCACAATAAAATCAATCACAAATATTTTTCATCATATTTGACCTCCATGTCTCCAGATCAACAATGATTTCCTTAAAAGTAACTAGGTGATCATCAAGAGATGTACCTTCATCTTGCGATAAGAATATAGACGTTGTTTCAGATGCAATTTGTTAGTAAGACTCTTCGTCATGCATAATTGCTCAAATTTTAACCATAATACAGCGGATGACTTCTCCTTCAAAACGTCTTGACAAATATTATCTGAAAGATGAAGATGTGTCAAATCCAAGCAACGCGTCGTTCAAATACATCTAAGCAAATATTGCTCGCATCTTTAACTGCCACAAAGAGAATCTTATATTGCAATCCAATAGTGGAATATCATATTTCATTGTTGTTATCACGAATGATCAAGTTGAACTATTAACTTGATTAAAATCTCGATCTTTCCAAGAATTCCAATACCAAAGCTCTGATACCAGTTTGTTGTGTAAAACGGAGATGATACCGGATTAAAATAATATCAAATTGTTGGAGAAAATAAGAGATTATAGCCACAATATGAAGTAATTGATCACAAACATAAAAAAATATGTGGAGAATTGAGATTTTATTAAAATATGAAGAAAGAATGCAAAGATTTTGTGTTTACAATGTTTCTAAGTTCTTACTAAATCTTAATGAAGAGCCAATTATATATAGAAAAGAATTATGGGATTTTAAAACCCTAATAGTAGAGTTGTAGTTGAAATATGATGCAAGAAATTAAAAACGGAATAGGAGGCGCTAGCTCACTGTTTTAATACCTTCCAAATACGCTTTTCTTCATTCCAAACTCCTCTTTAAGCCCAACACAGATTTCAACTCTCAACTGAACTTTCAAGTAAAATTTCAACTATAATTCGCCATAAACTTGAATACAATTCAACAACATCATTTCAAATAGAATTTTTCTTAATGTGCACTTTAATTAGGACTCTCAATTATTTTCAACAAAGAATTCAGATCACACCAAAATTCTAATAGTAATGATGATGATTATCATTCTAAAGAAATAACATTATTTTATATCATCGCTTAGACTTCTTTTAATTCAATGACATCCCATTTCAGGATGTCAACCTAGGATGTAAGGCGGCTGACTCGTTGTCAATATATTAAATGTATGGGCCATGGCAGACGAAATGATGTGAGGTTTCAGCTTGGAAGATGAGGCCACGTATTTTGATCCGACAGCTACCACGTCGGCCAAAACTCTATAAATAGGTAACTCTTGTAATTCATTGAGGGATGATGCAACTCTTCACACTTCAAACCACACCTGATCTTCTCTCTTTTTTATTCCATATTTATTTGCTTAAGTTTAGATTATTTTCACTTTGGTTATGTTGTTTGTGATTGTTAGTTAAATATGCAATCACCTTAGATTATATTGCCGATGTTCGAACAGTTTTGTTTCTCGTTGTAAAGCATCTCACACGTCCATAAACACCATCCTTTTCCGTCCGAATATCAGGTCAAACGTGTTGGATTTACTTGTGTGGACGTGGGTGGAACCGACATCTTTTGTCCAAGTGACCATTACGAAAAACGGAACCAACAAAATATAATAAGTTGGGTCCATAATCTCAATCATTTAGTTTGGTTGTATTATTGACCCCAATCAACCATTTCCATGCAATATACAACTAAGATGGGTAGTTTTAATTAAAAAGATGACTATACATTCTTTTAGTAATATAAATAAAAAACAAATATAGCAGAAAATAAAATAGAGAAGAGATGGAAACAAGGGTTGGGGCAAGGGGTTGAAAACGAGGGGATAGATTACTTTCTATTTTCTTTTTAATTTAAATTTTATTTGTGTTTACTTACTTTTACCCTCACAAAGAGTTCTTGTAGTCGACACAAGCCATTTTAACTGTAAATTGGACGAAAAGTGTCTACTAAAACCACTGGTGAAAAAAAGTGAAATGTTAAAAATTTAAGAGCCTGTTTGACAATTATTATTGTAGAAAAAAGAGTTTTGAATAGTGATTTTTAGGAGAATGTGTGGTTAAAAGGCAGGGAAAAAAAATTTGGTATACATGTAGAATATATTATCGTGTAAATATGTGATTGAAAATGATCTTGTAGCAAACCATAAAATAAATTAGTATCTATCAAACATGCACGTGCAAAAGTTGATCACCAACTTCGTGTAACTCCCATAAGTTGGAGAGCTGAACGCAAAAATCAATAAGACTAACAAGATAAAGAATTTAAAACCACACCACAAATGATGTGCCAACACACAGCGTGATATTTTTTTTATTTTATATTTTAATTGAAGCGGAGCACACTCACATTTATTAGAATCATGGAAGGGTTGATTAAAAGAACTTCTGATAAGTTTTTTAGCAGATTTTGATAAAATATGTAATGAAAAATTAATTGAACTTGTTAATTCCATTTACTATATATTTAAAATTGAAATTAATCACTTACCCCACGTTTGGTTTCGATAAAAATTAATTTTTTATATAAAATTTGTGATCGAAAATAATTTTTTTAAAATTGAGTTTCATTGGAATGGAGCGGCATTCTTCCCCAATAAAAAGAGTTATTTTCTAACTAAAAAAAGGTATATAAAAACAACAGTAGGAGTGACTGCATAATTTGTATTTTAGCAATGGCCCATGGGACAATGTGTAGTGACAGGAACACTGTATGAGATGCATAGAGTCATTCATATTTCGTCCTTCTGCTTCCCTTCAGTGTATAGTTATCTAACTGTAAAGCCAAATTGGAAAAACAAATCCCACAACTGTCATACTCACACTCACTCTCTTCAAAATTCCCCCACATCAGTACAATTTCATTCAAGGGAATGCAGGAAAGAAGCAGCAGATAGAAAGAGAATTGCATAATCTACTACTTTTGGTATACAAAGGGTATTACGTGATTTTTCTGAAGATTGAAATGTATGATTTTGTAATTGAACTTTCAAAACAAGGATGAATCACTGCGATCTTGATTTCGAGATGGAAGAGGACAATTCGGTTCTTACTTCTTCAGGATTGAGCAGAACCAAAAAGTCTGCAGCGTAAGATTTTTTTCATTTTTCTTCTCTCTTGATCCGTGTGAATATATGTTGATGATTTTGAATAATTGAGAGAGAAGTGATCTTTATAGAGGTGATGAAGAGGTCATGGAGCTGCTATGGCAGAACGGACAAGCGGTCGTTCATAGCCAGAATCAACGGCCGGGGAAGAAAACTCAATTTGAAGGCGGTATTGATAGAGAGGCGGCGGAGCAGTCCACAATTAGAGAGATCCGACCGAAAGGCGGCGGAGAAGAAATCGCTTCGCAGCATTTGTTTATGCAGGAAGATGAGATGGCGTCTTGGCTTCAGTATCCACTCGATGACTCCTCATTTGAACGTGATTTGTATGCCGATCTTCTCTATTCTAATCCACCTCCTACAGCTCCGATCGACGCCGCCCATCCTACGCCGTCTCGGCCGCCTGTAGCATCACCACAAGTAAAATTAGAACCCTCCCCGCGGTTAAACAGTTTAGTGCATTTCCCCAGGTTTCCAAGGGGAAAGATCCAGTCAGGTATCTAGTCTTTTGGATTGTTATATTATATTTCAATTAATATTTTTGTATGTAAACAGAGAGAAATTTTATGATCAGGAACATCGAGTTCGAGCAAGGCGACAACGGCACAGGAAACAACAGTGGTGGGGTCAAATGAAACACTGGTTTTGGCGCGGGAGTCTAGGGTTTCGCAAATCGCCGCGAAAAGCACGGCACAAGTTTCCGGCGAGAACATGGGGCGGGGAACCGTTAGTGGCACTGCAACTCGTAAGGAAACAGCGCCCACTTACGAAATGACATTGACTTCATCCCCCGGAGGATCGGGAGCCAGTGTTAGCGGCAGTGCCGATCAGCATCCGCCGCCTCAGAAGCCACAGCCCTCGGCGGATGAGGACAGGAAACGCAAAGGTAGAGAAACCGACGATACAGATTATCAGAGCGAGGTATGCAATTAATGAGCTAATATTTGACATTTTTTACCATTTTAAAATAAAAAAATTATTTTACATTTTTATGGTGGGTGGTGGCATTTAACGTACGCAGGAGCAGTTATGTCCTTTAGCGTGCGCTCCACCCCCCGTCCCATGAGTGTCTGTCTTGCATTCTGTGCAAGTTAGCATTCGTACACTTGTCACTTTATAAGTCCAGCTTCATTTCATGTTTGCCAGGTGGATAGTCTCTGCCGCAAAAATTTTAACAAAGAATCACGGGTGATTACAAGTGCAACAAGCATAAATTTTCATCGTACATTTATTTAGCTCCTTTGGATTTTATTTATTTATTTATTTTTTTCAAAAACTCATTTTTGAACTTTCTTTTTTAACTGCACATTCTTCCTAGGATTGATCTCTAGAATTTTGAGGCCTAGACGACTAATTTTTATGAGGCCTTTAAACATAATTATTTTATAGCAACTCACAAGAAGACATGTGAAAAAAAAATGGCATTTTAACAAATTACTATTATCAAAATCTACTTGTTCATATATACAATTAATCTAAGTGCGTGTTTGTCTCTCATTATTGTAAAAGAAATAGAGTAATAATTTAAAGTAATTTTATTGGTTTGTGTGTAGAATATTTTATTGAGTGAATATGTGGTACAAAATCTTACCGTAGTAAATCATGTTTTGAAATAATGGGAGACAAACGGGACCTAAATTTACAGTGATTTTAGAGTCTTCATAATATATGCATTCAAAATTAATGACTTTAATTTTAATTCACTCGTGAATTCGATAGTCTTGGAGGACAATTCTTAATATGGCTAAGGTTTCTCCAGCCTCGAGGGAGAATGGAATTTCAATTTAAATTTTACATACGACATCTATGAATTGTCAAATTCAATAATAAAATGTCATGCTTTGGACTTTACTTTCTTTACATTCGGTCTATAACTCGACTGAAGTACAAAAATTTAAAGTAATTTTATTGGTTTGTGTGTAGAATATTTTATTGAGTGAATATGTGATAGAGAATCTTACCGTAGTAAACCATGTTTTGAAATAATGGGAGACAAACGGGACCTAAATTTACAGTGATTTAGAGTCTTCATAACATATGCATTCAAAATTAATGACTTTAATTTTAATTCACTCGTGAATTCGATAGTCTTGGAGGACAATTCTTAATATGGCTAAGGTTTCTCTAGCCTCGAGGGAGAATGGAATTTCAATTTTACATACGACATCTATGAATTGTCAAATTCAATGATAAAATGTTATGCTTTGGACTTTACTTTCTTTACATTCCGTCTATAACTCGACTGAAGTACAAAACATTTAGAACATTCATGGATGCACAATTGCACATTATTTATGTTTGAGAGAGAAGAATATGAAAAAGGGTGCCAAAATATTAAAACTCCGTATATATACATATGCAAGGTCAAAATTAAATGCCAACAAAAGTTCAATTTGAGCAGAAAAACTAAGATTAAAACAAAATGAATCAAATAATTAAATAAAGATACCTAATAACTACTAAAAAAAAATGTCAAATTCAAATTTTGAAGATGTAATACTCTAATATGTCCAGACCTAATACAATGGTAATCACTAATCTCCGCTAGAATGATAAATTAATGATTGAGCTTACTTTTTATTTAATTTTTTTCAAAAATTTAATCTGCAAAATATAAGCAAACAGAAACCTAATAAACTAATTTTATTTCCTTACATCACAAAAGTTAACATCGTAAAAATACCTAATTTTATTTCATGGCCTAGGGCCTCATGAATTTAAGGGTCTCAAAATGGTAAATAGTGTTATTCCTTTAACATAGGGTGTTGAAATAAGGTTTTGTCAATTGCATTTTACACGAGGTGCTTCACTTCAAAGTTTTAAGTATTTAATTTATACACAGCATATCGAAACAATAAACAATAGAGAGACCCTTAGTGAGTAATTTATGGCATAAGACATGTATGAGTTTGGCACATAGACTAATGATCATCAATCGTGATGTTGAATAGCATTATTCAATAAAGAGTAACGTGCATGCAATCCTTGTATTACTGTTATGATTATTATGTGACAAATATATCTTTTACTAGAAGACTGATGATAGCCCTGATAGCACTTGTTAGGAAATAAAAGAACGAGAATAATATAACAATACGGAAAAAAAAATAAAAAAATCAAACAATCAAGAACACGAGATTTTACGTGAAAAAAATAACGGGTAGTAGAGGAAATTTTACTAATATCAATAATGGAGGATTATAAATTGGGTAGAATGTAAGGATGATTTTTCAAGAGATTTCTCCTCATATTTTTAGTGCAAAGAAGAGTCTAAGATGTGAAGTTCAACTATAATAAGTCTAAAAAACAATAAAGTGCTTGGGATAAAATAGGATTTAAAAATATGCCAAAATCGCGAACTGTTCATTCCCAGATAAGACTGTCGTTCGAGCGATGGCCAGCAATTTCGGCAACTACTGTTTTGAGCGCTCAAGGGGGATCAAGGCGCTTAGTGAGCGCCAGTTCTATGTTTCCTTTTCCTTGCACGATTTCTTCCTCTCCTATTGCAACTTAGATTCCTTCAAATCTTCTTCAAGTCCAACACAAATCTCAATCTTCCAATTGAACTCCAACTAGAATTCTCAAGTAAACTTCAACCAGAATTCCCAAATAATCTTTCAAATAGAATTCGAGTCACACCCTAATTCTAACAAACTCTACATTGATACGATTTCCATTGCAATGAACAAAACTTGGAAAATTCTCCACTTGGAGACGAATTCCACTACAATGAATAAAACTTAACTCTTCAACAACAAATTCTCCACTGAAAAATTATCTACCTCTCCCACAAAGTCCAACTATGGCAAATTTAATAATTGAATATCAACTGAATCCAGGCATTGCTTAGCAGGATTATCTTGGGTGCCAAAGTTGCTAGAATTATCACCACAAGCAACAAGATCATAAATAACCCAATAATTACCGACATGGCAAAAGCATACTCTGTAACAGAATCAACACAACTAACTGCTTTTGTAGAAAGTTTTTTGCTAGACTCAATACATTCAGCAACATTTAAAGCATAAGCAACTAAGTCAGCTTTCCCTTACCTTTGTGGACTCATAATATCTCTCATAGGTCTATATCTAGCAATTGAATTCTATGACACCACTGATGGTGGCGGCAAAGCGGCATTACTTATAACTTTTGAACTCGACAGAGATGCATTCTTTAATATAGACCCCTAAGCCAAACTCCAACGGTATTGTGCCAAACAAAAGATCCACCTGAGTGCCTAATTCATGTTCATTGGTATCCAAAGATCCTATAGGACCCTACAAAACATATGACTAGGACATTCTCTGTTCCTTTATCACAATACAAGTATCTTTACATATCTTCGGACTTTACATTCACCAGTGTATTTGTACACTTTTGAATTAAGAGTACACAAGTTTCTCTTCAAATCTGGAACATGTCTCACCTCATTAAGTGTCTTGATAGTCACATCAAATATCTTAATTCTAACCCTTTTAATACCGACTGCCTTACAAGGTGCATTGTTTTTTATTACCACAATACATTTTAGAACAATTTCATAGGTTGAAAATGAATCCCGATTAGAACACATATAAAAAGTGCAAGTTGTATCAAGAATCTAATCATTATTAGTTTTGGATTTACCGTCAGAAATAACAAAAAATTCTCAATCATTGTAGCAATCTTCTCCAATACTGGTTTCACCTGAAATTTCTGATTGTTTTTCTTTCTAATTTGTAGCAACTAATTTTTCCTTATTTTGCAACTTAAAACAATTATTCTTAATGTGTCCCATTTTCTTGCAATAATTACAGATTTTATGACTGTAATTACACATTAATTGGCCCCTCACATAACTACCATGAACAACAAGGCTATCTCCGTGAACCTTAAATCCGATAAGATGCTTCATCTTCTCCTTTGAAAATAGAGATCATATACTTATTCAATACTAAGAGTATCACGTTTGTATAAGATCCGTGTCTCTAAAAAACATATATGGAGCGAGCAGCAAACACCATAAAATCAACCCTAAATCTTCTTTATCATACTTAACTTCCAAGATTTTCAAATCGACGACAATTTCCTTAAATTTAGTTAGGTGATTTTTTAGTAATGTACATTTTGTCATACGATGAGAATACAACCGTTGCTTCAAATGCAATTTGCTAGTTAGAATTTTTGTCATGCATAGTTGCTCCTATTTAAACCATAATACAATGACGATTTTTTCTTTTAAAACGTCCAGAAGAATATTATTCGAAAGAAGAAGACGAATCTGTGATATAGCATTTCGATCCTTACGTTATTTTTCCTCCAACGTCCAAATTGAGGACATATTGTCAAATCCCAACAAAGCATCATCCAAATCCAATTGAGTGAGCACTGCTGGCATCTTTACCTGCTGCAATGAAAATTTGGTGCTGTGATCCAAAAGCGAAATTCCATACTTCATGGTTGTCATCACAAATATCAAATTTTGAACTAAATTGATTGAGCATCGCTCTAATACAAACCAAACTGGCTCTCCCAAAAACTGTCTAATCTTATCTTTAATACCATTTGCTAGAAAATCAGTGATAGCTCTGATACCAGTTGTTAGGAAATGAAGGAACAAGAATGATATAGCAATATGAAAAAAATAAAACAATCAAGAACAAAAGATTTTACGTGGAAAAATCACGAACAGAAGAGGAGAATTTACTAATATCAATAATGGAGGATTACAATTATGTCGGATGTAAGAATGATTTTTCAAGAGGTTTACTCCTCATATTTATAGTGCAAAGAAGAGCATAAGATGTGGTGGAGTTCAACTATAACAATTCTAAAAAATAATGAAGTGATTGAGATATAATATATTTTAAAAAAACTTGCCAAAATCGCTAGTTGTTCATTCCTAGATAAGACCATCGCTAGCGACTATTGTCGAGCAGTGGCCGACTGCTTGAGCAGCCGTTTTGCGGTAAGCAAGCATTGGGACTATTGTTTTGAGTGCTCGAGTGGGATCGAGGCAAGTGATGAGCGCCAATTCAACGTTTCCTTCTCCCTACACAATTTTCTCCTCTCCTATTGCAACTTGGTCTCTTTCAAATTTTCTTAAAGTCAAACACAAATCCCAAACTCTCAATTGAACTCTTAAATAGATTTCAACTAGAATTCCCAAATAGTCTTCAAAATAGAATTCGAGTCACACCTTAATTCTAAGTTCTAACATCTTTGTTAAATATTGGAAAATGTTAGCCATGAATTTTTCTTAACCACTACTAGTTGGAAATTTAACGAGCTAGATTCTTAAGACTAAATCAAACGTATTACCATATACATATGTAATAGGGCTGTGGATCCGTTATTCTTTAGCTTCAGTATAGATGGTGTCCGATAATTTATTTAGATGAAACCATTTAATTTTGAATCTTTTCATCTCTAGGACATTGAGTTTGAGTCTGTTGACGCCAAAAAGCAAGCCCAAGGTTCAATTTCAACAAAGAGATCTCGTACTGCAGAAGTTCACAACCAATCAGAGAGGGTATAAACTCTCTCTAGTAACGATTTTGTTCTTCTTTCCCAAATGATTGCTTATTCAATCATTTAAATGCTGCAACTCTTGTAGAGACGTCGGGATAGGATAAATGACAAGATGAAGGCTTTGCAGGAACTCATCCCGCGATGCAACAAGGTTTGGGAGTTTATGTTTACATTTTTGTAGTCGTGTTAGGAGCATACGTTTGGCTAAACTTGAAAAGTTTACTTACAAGTTTATTAATAAATAATAAAATAAATTTCTTTCTTTACCAATCAAAACTGAAAGCAGGTTACTTATTTTTCAGCTTAGCAAAACATGTACTTTCAAGAACAGCTTCTCTACGTTCCTTTCGGATTAAGTTCTCATTCTCTAATCTGAATTTCAGTTGGACAAAGCTTCAATGCTGGATGAGGCAATTGAGTACTTAAAATCACTGCAACTGCAAGTTCAGGTACCATTTCCTATTCTTTTTCATTAATGTTCCATCAAATATGAAATTATCTTGTAGAATCACAGGTAAATATCCTCTTTCATAATGCATTCTGGAAAATAGCTAATCAAGTACTTTATGCTTTTTAGTCCAATAGTTTTACAAATAATGTCATGCTTCTCTCTGTAACACTGTTAAAATTCATCACCAGTGTTCAACGCTCATGTTGTGGGTATGTCCTTTAAACCCATTCCCCAACCCCAACCCCACTCCCCCAAAACCATCATCTTTCTCTCACAATGTTCAAGACTGCATATTTGTTGGTTTGAATCTTCGCTTAGCAATTTCTTGTTAGTCAGTTGAATCAACTCCAATATCCATAGCTTGATGCAGGCCCTTAAATATGCATGTGAACTTACTAATGTCATCAGAAGGTTATTTTGTGCATTTTAAAAGGAAAGAAGGTACTATTTATTTTACAGATAATGTCCATGGGATGTGGTATGGTGCCAGTGATGTATCCCGGTGTCCAGCAGTTCATGCCTGCAATGGGGATGGGGATGGGGATGGGGATGGGCATGAACCGGCCAATGGTTCCATTTCCGTCCCTTCCAGGTGCAGCAATGCCAAACCCGGTTGGAACAGCACATATCGGTCCACGATTTCCTATGCCAACATATCCTATGCCAGCAGTTCCAGTACCTGATCCTACAAGAATTCAAGCTCCTAACCAGTCAGATCCTATGTTAAACTCACTTGTGGCGCAGAATTCAAATCAGCTGCAAATTCCAAATTTTGTCGATCCCTATCAACAGTATCTTGGTCTCCACAAGCCACAGATACCGTTGCCACAGGTGAGTCGCATTGTATTAGCACTAAAAAATGTTCATTCTTCTAATTAATCATCTTCGAGTTAAAACTTCTGTCATCACTTCCCCTAGGTCAGCATGTGATCCATTTGCATGCTTATGAGCTGAACGTAGCTCAATTTACATAAGCCCAGCTCAAGCTTGAAGATACTCTCTATATGAGTTCTCAAAGTTTAGTGTGTGTTTGAGCCACATTTTTTTTAGAATGTGTGGTTAAAAAGTAGGGAAGAGATTTGGGTTTACATGTAAAGTTATTTTATTAGGAGAATGTGCGGTTGAAAATTAGTTTGGGAAAAAATGAGTTTTTAAAGAACGGAGCTCAAACAGGGGCTTAATATGTTCTAGTTAATAGTTATAATGTTCAGTTGAACATTTTATAATTTTAAATTATTTGAGTTGAGTACTAATATAAAAAAAAATTCTAAGAACATTTCCCACCCTAGTCTAATGTGGCCATCATCAAGGAAATGGTATAGTAGCCCTATGGCTGGATTCGTCTTTTCATTGTGGTCTGACGTGTGCACAATTTTTATAAATGAATAGTAGCAAGTCCTGACTTAGGTCGATCATTATCTTGCTCTAAAACCACATTGAACTACAGTTAGAAACTTAAGCTGTCAGACAAGGGCAGATCATTAAAATCTAATCTTCAAAAAACTTATCTAGAAGGAGGAAGTAATCATGCATCATCTTCAGCATAAATCAAATTTGCTTCATTCTTCGGTTGTAGTTTTATTGATGAGTACTTTTAACATATTCTGCAGAATCAAGCAATACTGCAGCCTGCTGCCCACAAACCAAGTAGCAAAAAGGACATTGGAAACCCTGAGAATCGACAATCTGGTAGGCATGTTATAAATATATTTATGTTTAGAGTTCATAAGAAAATTGGTACATTTATACGAATAGTTGAAAGAAGTCATAAAAAAATATCATTGCAAGTGGTTCATGGAAGAGAGACAGGTAAATAAGTATGGAGCAAGTTTTGCTAAGCTTAAAAGTAACTTATTTTGCCAAATATGTTTCGAGCTTTTTTGGCAGATGTAATCTCCGTGATATTTGTTGTTCTTCAATCTCATTGACAGTTACTTTTTGTCTCGAGTTTTTAGTTTAAAAAACTTACTTTATAAGAAAGTCTTTAGTTAATTAACAAAAAAGTACTTTCACTACTATTCAAGCTTAGCTTAAGTACTAGTATTTTATCTGCAACATTATTCGGCATCTTTGCAGGTTAATCTTCAGATGAATCAATGATGGGAGGCTTCTGCCCAACTAATTTTTGTAGTGTAAGAGACAAGAATCCAAGTATAGACTACACTAGCTGGCTAATCCTATATGGCTCCTCTAACATGTAAATATTGCTCTTAAATTGTTACTTTTGTTTAAATTTTGGATCCTAAGCTCCCTTTTCATATAGAATGACGCTATCTAGCACCACCGGTGTTGGAACATCAGTTTAGATAGCGTTATGTGATAAATTCAATGAAAGATATAATTAAGTGATTTATTTAATTATACCTCTTATTTGGTGTTACATTAGTGTCATTTAAATCGGTATTTTAACACCAGCGGTGCTAATTTCATTACTCATCGGTGGTGCTAATATCATTACTCTTTCTTATAATTTGGTATGCATCAAGGTGAGAATTAAGTAAAAATTAAGCGTTCCAACAGCCTATTGGAATTGCAGTGACCCAATTAAGATATGAGGCGTAAGTTTATGCTGGTGGGGAAGATTAGATACCAATTGACAATATTAAGGAAGAAAATAAATATTAAAACTTTATTTATAATACCGTCCATAACTGTTTGTGTACAATACATATACTTCGGAAATGACAATAATTTGAAGCCCATTGAGGCGGGTGAGGATAACGCGGGGTGGCTAGAGGGTTCATTTGACGTTCAATTTTGTTGCAGTTCTTTTTTGAATTTATCTAGATGTACATAAATATGTACACAACGAATGACATAATGTGAGTAGGGTGGGCCCCACATTACTGTAGCACGGACCCCACCCCACTCACATTATGTAACCCCCTANTGACATAATGTGAGTGGGGTGGGCCCCACGTTACTGTAGCGTAGGCCCCACCCCACTCACATTATGTAACCCCCTATGTGTATAATTATGTACACATAGCAAGTCTCTTCTTTTTTTGACCATTGTGATTTTTGATTGTATAATCCTCTCTTGGTTATTTAATTTAGGAGGTGCGCAAACGGTATTATCGTGTGGAGATCAACATGGAAGTTATAGAAGAGAATTTCCATACAAGAGGATAAACCCCATTCTCCTCTCCTAAATTGAGGTCGAGATCACTAGTATAATAACTTTTAAGGACACTGGTTTAACCCTCCCGGTAAGAGTTGGGTTGAATATGGTGGGTCGAATGCCCTACTTACTTTTGTTCTACTTGGATCATGGCTTTATAGTCCCAAATTCAATGAGCTAAACCATGATCTCCTTACAATTTGAGAAATGAGCTCGAGCTCAAAACAACTTGGACTTGCACACATTTTGATGATCTGCACCAGTTTATACATGCACTTGTTGGTAGGTTGTGACCTGAGTGTCAATGTGTGTATAATGGGGAATTTATCAAAGAGGAGAAGAAAAATGCTCCAACTACAATTAGGTTAATGACAAAAATGAATATTACCTAATTAAACCTGAACAGCATTGGATTCTGGAGGCTTTTTACATTACAAAAGCAACAAAAAACAAAAACCATGGTCTTCCTCCATTCAAACGGAAAAAATACTATTAAGCCAAATCAAGAGGAGCATAAAAGGAAGTGTGACATTTGAGGGGTGCGTAGAATTGAAAGCTTGCAGAGCCCGATTCTCACATTTAGCTGTGAACTGATTATATTGAGAGCATATGCAAGCTTGAGTTCCACGAATTGTTTCACAGCATCTCAACTACGCCCGGTAGGATGCACAAATCTAAGGGACTGATTGCAGTTAAAATCTGCAGTTCAAAGAATGCAAATAATGACAACAATCAAGTCATCGGCTCAGGCTTTAGTTTCCAGATTCTCATGTTACAACTTCAAATTACCATACGATGTTTGTCTCCTAAATTTTGAAAGCAATACCTTTTCAGTAAGACTGCGAAATTCCTCTGATTGCATTGCTTTATCAAGCTCCTGAAAAAGAAAAAAAGAATAGTAATAATAATAAGAAGAAGAAAACCTTTGCGTTACCTCAGAATGGAACTAACGGTACTCACATTCTCAGCATCAGAAGAACAGCTAATATTATTTATAAGTTTCCGAAGCTCTTCATTTTTCAGGCCCTCATGAATTTCATTAGAAGATGCTGCATGAAAATGAGAAGCAGAAAGTGGAAAAAGTACAAATATCGAACCTTCAGTTTACCAGTCAAAGTAGTTGAGGATATAATTGTATTTTAATATGCAGACTAGAAGTTAAACAAAGACATCTTATATTTAAATTTACTAATAATTTAATCTATCAAAACATGTTTTTGTTCAAATTTGGTGTGGAAGTAGACATTTCAGAAACTTGTTGCATAAAGGCATGTTTAATAGCCTTTTTGGTGACTTGACACTTGGAACTCTACTTACAACTATTTTCCTTCGAGGGTCTTGTACTTGAAACACTGACACAATATAGAGGGCACAATTGCCAAAAACTTGCAAGTACGTCTTTTGAGCTTGTCAAGATACCGTTTTACTTGTAAGATTTTTGAGGATGACATGGTTTATGTAAAATAAGAAATCACAAAGTACAGAGAGTAATGTTTTCAACCTATTAATCTGTGCAGGCTATGCTTTAAAAGGCCAGACAATTGTACAAGTGAAAGTTCATATTAAGTTGCAGCTGTGTACAAGTACATGCAGTTCAAGCGTCAGCTTACCCAATTTATTGCTAGACCAAGGATCCAAGGTCAAGGTTAATTTACAGGGAACTGCCCCTTAGGAGGGCTGTAGTTGAAAACATATCTTTACCGCCATCAATCTAATCACCATTTCACGACATGACTTGAAAAAGTCAAAACATAATACTGCCAGATTCTTTAGTTTGTTTCCAATTTTACTAAATCCTAAGAACATCAAATGCTTTAAATTAACCTTTCTTTTCTCTTCCCTATAAACATAGAGTAATGCTATTTTAAAACCAGTACCACTGATGTTATAATACCAATCTAGGTGGCACTAAGTGACATTAAATGATAGAAGTAATTAAATAGGGTTCATATTTCTATCTTTAATTGGACAAACCACTTTGTACCACCTAGAATAGTATTATAGCACCAGTGGTACTAGATGACATTACTCTAAAACATATCCCTAGACACGTCAAACTACATTTTCTGTAAAACAGAACCATAAATACTTGTACAAATTTAATCCATCATCAACACTTTATGTAAAGTTTAGGCCATACACACGGAAGCGCACACAAATACGAGCAGTCATGATATATAAGTCAGGCTAGGCTGCTTATTATCAATCTAGTGTGACTACTGCAACTACAAGTAGAAAATTATCATAGCATGAAGAAATTATTGTGCATATTGCAAATTGGTAAAATCTCACCTAAAGACAATAGTTGCGACTTTTGCAGCACCTCATTCGGTTCATTGACATAATATGGTTTCTGAACATGTAACGCTGGATAATAATCTGATACAACATGAACATTATCATTCTAAATAATCGTACAACATGAGATGCCAATCAAATCTCGTTTGCTAAACAATAGTTATAGAGTAACATGATTGGAGCTGGTGTTTACATTTTATGTTGGTGAACATGAGAGAGTGGGGAAGAGAGAGAGTAACAACACTTCCAAGTTATGGATGAAGAAAAGAAGTTAATAGTCACTTGAGTTACTGGCAACAGTGCCAGGAACTCTAAATAAAGAAAACTGCAGAGGAATTTGTTCGTAAAAATATGATCGTGAAACATTTTTCATAGTTCCGACTCCTGAAGGAATGCAATTGCATAGAGAAGTGATCGTTCCAAAAGGAAATGTGAACATAGAACTTTAATTCCACCAAGATTACCACAGATAACTATCGACAATAGCCGAATTTTATGAGCATCAAATATAGAGAATATGAGTGCTCAATTCATAACACTGGAAGAAAGTCGAAATAAAAATGACAAATGAGGAAACCATTGAAGTTTACTTACGCAAATCAATTTCTTGCAGTCTCTGCTCTTTGCTCTCTTTCTTCACTGTCGCAGCTGTGCAAGAGCAGAAATCAATATGTGAGGAAAATTTGTGAAATGAATGGGCTAGAAAGATCGGATGCAGCTAACCGGAAATGCTGGTAGTGCTGACTGTGACAGTGGCTAATTGTTCAATTCATAAAAATGGAAGGTAAGTCGAAGAAAAATTGAAATGGAAATGAGGAAATCATTGCACTTATGCAAACCGGTTTCTTGCAATCTCTGCTCTTTCCCCTCTCTTTTTATTGTCTCTAACCCTCATGCACATGAGCAGAAAGCTAGGAATCAATATGTGAGAAAATCTTCTGATATGAATGGGCTAGAAGAATTGGATGCAGCTAACTGGAATGCTGATTGTGTTGACAAGCGTCACCCAGTTGCTAAGTTAATGTACTGAGATTTTAGCCCTTGTTTGAGCACCATTTTATCAAAAACTCATTTCTTCAAAACCCATTTTCAACTACACATACTCCAATAAAATAATTTTACACGTAAACCGAAAACTTTTTTTTATTTTTTAACCACACAATACACATTCTCCAAAAAAATCATTATTCCAAAACACATTTTTTCCCCAAAATGGGACTCAAACAAGTGCTTAATTTTATTGAGTTCTGAAAATTTCCATTAACATTGGTCTGAGATCAGTTCATTAACAAGCCATCATTTAACCTCTCCACTTACTTCAGTAAAAGTATTCCAAAGGTTTAACAACTCTTCGTTTCATTTTTTATTCTCTGGAGGAAAAAGTTAATGATTTAAGGTAACTAACTATATAGGTCACCTATATCCTGCGAGTCATTCACAATGAACTTTAAGCGTATATTGAGAATTTTCAATAGAAGTGGCTACTGTTCTTATTTCCAAGAGGAGTTTTCCTACAGCAAACCATAACCTCAAATGATGTACTTGATATGCAAGTAAGATTTGACAACAGAGCTCAAGTTAATATTGTGTTGTTTGGCTCCTAAATCAAAGCTTCATCGGTTCCAAATGACAGTCTTTATTGCCAAAAGATTTGTTCCATCTCAGAAGGGTCCTGTTTTTTGGGAAGTTCACATCTTCTTCATCCCATGATATCTGTTTACAACTACTACTAACATTTCTGGACTTGCTCCACATCAGAAAATTGATGAATGATCTCTAGCTGACTCACATATTTTCCAGATCATCAAACCCTTCTCCTTCACAATTCCTTCCAATTTTTAATCAATAGTATCTTTCCTCATTCATGATTACTCAGCATCCTCATTTTTCTCTCTTTTCAACCTCCTATAACTTTTAACAGAGGAATGTGCAATCTAGTAATTTACCCTCACATTGAATTATAGTATTATATTAAGCCCCTATTTGGCAACCATTATTTGAAAACTCTTTTTTTTACATACTAATTCCACACATTCACACAATAAAATAGTCTGCTCGTAAACCCAAAACTTTTCCCTATTTTTTAACAACACATTCTCCTAAAAATCACTATTCAAAAACAATGTTTTTCCCAAATAGGGCTAAATCAAATGAAAAAGTTGTCAGGCCAAACTCATATGTAAATAGAGAAATGTCATTACATTTTACGTCTATAAGATCCCACGACCCACTTCCCTATTAATGTTACTAGTATCCAAAATTTATACTGGATTCATTACTAATAAGCAATCAAAACTCTAGCCACTTGGTGATGCTGCTCTATACATCAATAAAAATATTAATCCCATCCCAAAGCACCTATACATGCACCATCAAAAAGCTCACTGCTCATGCTGGCTGGAGACTATCACCGACTGTAAGCTCAAAATTTCACTGTTTCTTTCTGTTGTTTGCAACACCTAAGGACAATGATGATCTTTAACGTTTTCTAATTACATTCTGAAAGCTTGCAAGACAGTCATATACAACTTCACATAACTGACATTAAAACATAATACTTCACTTAGTTGTACCTTGGCTTCATATTTATGTAATTAGCATAAAAGCAAAAAATATTCCTTCCAAGGCGTCCTTTCTCAAGTAGTTATCCTAAAGTTAGTCTAGGAGGCATACTGAATCAGCACCTAGATGTTTCGTTACCACTTTGTTACACCTCAAATCCTTTCATTAGGATCTCAATGGAGTAATACAAACTTATAACCAAAAATCTTTAATAGATAAAAGGACTACAATCCCCAACAAAAAATGTGATAACAGTAATAAATCCTAGCAATTAAATTTAAATATAAGTTCCCGCAAAGGTAACTTGCAAGAAGGTTTCTAATGTTTATTAACTAATTCCTATATTGCACACCAGTAATCTTTTTCATATTAAGGTATTATTAACAAAATTGATTTTAAAAGCTTTGTCTAAAAACAATGAACAAACATCTACTCTTAAAAGAATAACAAGCTAAGAATTTTCAAATTTCACGGTCTTAAACATAATAGGATCTCGAACATATTCTTGTAGACTTCACCAAAACAGAAATACAGTGATCTCATATCATTTAAGAAGACATTTTAAATCAGTGTGTATTTGAAAAAAAAAAAAGGAGAAATTAGACCGGTCCTTGGTTAAATAGCTACTTCTATGTCACATTCTTCTTTGTGAATAAATTTGCAGGAAAAATAAAAATTTAAATTGCAAGGATGAAGAATGAGAACATTGGTGATAAATCCATGGCCAGGATAAAGTTTGGGTCCAACTAATTGGGGTCCATACCAACCAACATTGAAGAACCAACAAATTAGTCGTGGTTAGGGGTGAAATGACACTCAAACCTAGAAAAGGTTGGCTCTCCCTGAAATACGTTGAGGCATGTGAGTTGACGGGACATCTAGGAGTAATGCCTGTTTGGTGCAGATATTGTGGAGCAATAGTTAACATAAGCAAACGGGACATCTAGGTGTGACCTCAAAATAACTGAGAGTTGGACGAAGCAACCAGCTATCTATTGATAGGTGAGAACAGACTGCTAGACCTATATTTTTGTGATTGTCCATCGTGAAAATTGTAATACAATCATAGGTCAGTGATTATACATGGGCGGACCCTGGGGGTCGTGGGGGGGCAGGTGCCCCCCCCAAACTTTTGAGTTTTTTTTTTTTTTTTTAAAAAAATAAAAAAAAAAATAATGCTTGGTATATTGATATTTAAATTTTAATCTAAATCAAAATTAAA
>CAIGRQ010093141.1:0-13836 GCA_903798375.1 Fraxinus sp. D2006-0159
TCAACAACTAAAAAAAATAAAATTTTGGGGGCAGCCCGTAACCCCATACCCCTTCAACTTTAGACCCCTCTACTTCGACGGACCGACTCCGCCCCTAATCTCTCCCCCACTCAACATTATTTCTTAGTCCGCCCCTGCCCACATACATTTTCTACATATCCTCTATCCCCGAAAATTCATTTAACAACCATAAGGAGAGTCAATTGATGAAAAAAAAAAATGCACAGAATGGAGATTAGCAATGACTTTGATAATAAAAAATGCATTTGTAGAGAAGAATTCCAATAGAATTTAAACATAAAACTCACATGGGTGTGGGCCCCCCATGTGAGTTTAAAATATTGAAAAAAAGGGCCTCCACATACTATATCTAATCTGTTGAATTTCTATGGATGTGTCTTCTGTACACACAATAGAATTCGATAATAAAAAACGCGTTTGCACAAAACAACCTTCACCATAAAGGAGAACAAATCATTTTTTTGTCGAGGTCGTGCCCGAGCCGCGAGCCCCTTTTTTGGCTCGACTCATTTACATCTCTATTTTCAATTATATATTTTATGTGATTCATAACTTTTATCTAATTTTTAATCGCATATTTTATCAACTTTTATCAAAATAAAAATTCATTTTTTAGCAAAACCAATTAGGGACTAAATAATCTAAATCGTCCTTTTTGGCCTTTTAAAAGCTTATTAAGATATGAGTTTTACTACATATGCATAAAAATTTATATAATGGTTTACATAATGCTACATGACATTTTATCATTTGTTAGTTTAAAATACATTTAACTTTTTCATCCAATCTATTCTCTCCACATTGTTTTATGTAATCATGATAAGTGTATTTTCTACATTTATTTAGACCATTAAATTAGAGTATTTATTAGTGATTTGGATGAGTTATAACTTAATTTTGTGCTAATTATGTTTGTTAAGTTGATTTTAATGCAAATTGGTGAATTTGGAAAAAAAGAACGAAAACGTGTGAAAACGAAGGAAGTCCAAAGTTTGGGGACCAAAATGTAAACATCCAATAGCTGATTCGGAGCACAAAACGACGATTGAACATCAGATATGATCAATTGGATGCAATTGGAGGTCAAATGAGTAAAATATAGTGGAAGTATTTTCACAAATCAATTTCCAGCCAAAAAAGTTATGCTCCAAATTTTTAGTCTCAAATTGAGACCCATTTTCGGATATTGAACATTTGAATTGGAAAATTTGTATTTATATAAGAATTGTAGTCCTATGATTTATATTTCCAACACATTTTGAATCATTTCAATCGGATATCTGTAGAGAAAGTTATGGTTAAAATACCGAGAGCTTCTCAGGAATGAACACAAGGGACCTACACGCACACCTTATTTTCCCCAACCTGAGAGTCATTTGGCTCTACGGCACGCGCGCGATACAATTTCTGGGCCCGAACAGCCCAACTTCCTAGTTTGATCCAATTTTTTATGAAAATCAAATTCAACCTACTATTTAACCTATAAGGGGCCGCGTGAACGAAAAGAACATATCAAATCCTCTTTTTCATCACAAGAAGGCGGCTAGCACAAGATTTAAAGGCAATTAATATAAAAGATTGAAGATTCAAAGTTTGGGTTGAAAATTAACGAAGAAGAAATTGATTTTTTCACTTTCCAATCAATGTTTTTCATTCTTGTTTTTTCATTTTGTGTGATAGTTTTCCAAATCTTTTAGTGTAATTTACATAACATGCTAGACTAATTATTTTCAAGTATTGGATGAAGGTGAAATCTATTAGTATTTATTTTTGAGTAATTGATACAAAACGTCCCTACCTTTAAAAGTTTTTTGTGAAAAACGTCATTACCTTTCCTTTTTTGGCGTAGAACGTCCATACCTTTCACATTCTTTGCGTTGAACGTCATTTTCACCAATTTTTAACATAAAATGATCAATATACCCTTCTATATAAATAAAACAAAAAAGAAAAGAAAAGAAAAATAAAGAATAAATTGCAATCTACTCCTAAACTTTTTAAAAAATACAAATCAGTCCAGAACTTATGAAAATATTAAAAATAACAAAAACATACTCTCTCTTATCCTCCACCTCCACCGTCTGATGACCACTTCTACTCTTCTCCACCGCAACAACCTTCGGATATTGGTAAACAATCTCCTCAACACCCTCTACAATTCCATCCCAAGAATTCCCCATATCATCCAATAATCCGGCAGAAATCAGCAAGCAGAATCAGCTACTCGAAAAATGGACAAATTGCTAGAAGTCGCACCTCCAACCAGCAACAGGATCACAAACCACCACCATCCGGTTGCCCACACCCATACGACCTCATCAATGTGGGCGATTCATCCAAAACACTTATTCAATAGGTTCAATTTGAAACTGAAAATAATGCAGTCACGACTATCGCGTCGCACACTGAACTTGGCTGATTCCAGCGTCATCCTTTTGACCCATGGTCGCGGACCACTCCATTCAGTACCCTCTCATCATGGCGAAGTTATTCCACCCATGAGTCTTCCACAATTTTACTGGATTCGTTAGAATTTCAAGTCGAAATCCAATTACAATTTTTGAAACATAATATTTTTCCCACGAATTGTACGGCTTTAGGTCGAAATTGACCTACACCTATGGTTAGGCTAGGTGCGCCTGGTGAAGAGGGACCTAGACCCAGTGGTCCGCGACCATGGGTGTTCCGGACGGCGGCGAAATTTGAAAAGTTCGCAGGCTGTGTCGCAACTGGCAAAGAATTTGACATGAAATTAAATTTTTTTGTTAATGTATGTTGTAAATTGTTGGCGTGGGTGTGGTCGTCTGATGATAGGCAATTGATAGGAGGTGAGTTCCGATCATGAGGGTGGCCGAAATGTAGTTTCCGACGATTTTTAGATTTGAGGACAGTGAACTTTCAGCGTTAATTCCGACCACTACAGTTGATGAATTGGGAGTGGTTGCGTGGTAATTGAAGGGGGAGGGCTGTTGACCGATGTCAACGTCCGACAATTTGGGTGGCCAGAACTGCCGAAATTTGNTGAGTGGTTGGGTGGTAATTGAATGGAGAATTGGAGGGCTGTTGACCGGTGTCAACGTCCGGCGGCTTGGGTGGTCGGAGATTGCCGAAATTTGGACGTATTTGGGCTGAAAAAAAGGCAAAAAATCGCCACCTTTTTGGATCGATTTGCATTTTTTAAAAAGTTAGGAACATATTGCAATTTATTCTTTATTTTTCTTTTCTTTTCTTTTTTGTGTTATTTATATATGAGGGTATAATGATCATTTTATGTCAAAATTGGTAAGAATGACGTTCAGAGCAAAGAATGTGAAAGATATGGACGTTCTACGCCAAAAAACGAAAGGTATGGACGTTTTGCGCCAATTACCCTTTATTTTTAATTCAAGTCAATTAGTTAGTTAATTTCTTATTTGATTAATCTTGAATACATAATTTTATTATTTGATTGATTGATCACCAATTAAAAATATAGTTGCTTGTTGTAGTGCTGAAAGACTCACAGTAAGTCTAAAACATTACTTGATTAATATGGGTGCAATAGATATTATGAATAATGTTTATCACGTGTGCAATCTTTGTGATATTCTAAAGTTTAATGCATTTTAATCATTCGAATTTGGATTAGGAATAAATTCGGGCAATGATTAAAATAAATTAATTTTTTTTTGAAAAATAGAATTAATTACAATAGAATTATCGATTGTCTGTATGAATGATACTAACTACGTAATTGAGAATTGAATAAATAATAATAGGTGTCTTCGTAATCCAATACACGTATTTCATATAAATACAAAACTCAAATTTTACAAGCTTTCGTAAAATAATTTATAATAATTATCAAACACAATTCTTTTTGTTTGCTCACTTTGAATCTGAATCTAACATATTTGATTGAAATTTATTCCATGTGGAATGATAACTCTTAATTCATCACGTATTACTTGTCAACGATCCCTCACGCTTGTGAATTTCACACGAACAAACTTTTGACGTCTTTATCGGGGAACAATTTATTTAATTTGAGTTTATTAGTTATTTTTTATATTTGAAGTTTTTACCTGTTTTTGGTTATTTATTGAACGAATTAAATATCTTGTTTTACTTTTTTTTTTTTTTCAGAAAAATATAGTTTATGCAAGTTTCTAACGAGATTGAGTTTTTTTTCCAATAGATCTTGAAATCGAAAGAACCTTCAAACAACGAAAAAGATAACATAGGGAAACAAGAGAAATGACAGAAAATCGAAATTCGAATCAAATTCAGAATTCATTACCACTACCTCAGCCAGTTCAGCCGAGAACAAGAGCAAATAATGGAGAATCTTTAGTGAAAAATTATGTAAATTCCATTCCTGTTCCTATACAACCACCTATTATATATCTACTATTTGGATAGACTAACTTTCATATCAGACTTGACGTCATCAATTTATTTCAGAATCATCATTTTATATAATATTTTTATGTATAAGTAGTATACCCCTTAAAATATTGTTAGTCTCCAACATTTGTCATTTGGACAACTTACGATAAAAGGACGTCAATTTCAAATCTTGATCAACAATTTAGGTCCAAATCGCAGTAACCATATTCTATTTCGTACACCCGCGACGCACTGAGTCAAACCTCGTACTAACTCCAGGTGGAGGATATTTCTGTCCATTAAGACATAAAAATAGTATTGGTGCACGGAAATAGTAAAAACAGGCTCTTGACTCGCTGCCCAAACGACACGTCACCAGCCAAGCATTTATCTCCACATCATCTAGTATCTCAACGGCCGAGATCAACCCCTCACTTTCACTCGGACGGCTAAAATTTGACATTCTAGAGTCTTCCACATTTACATGATATACCTATGGTGAGTTTAGAGTAACAGCGCTGTACGCGTAATTTTAGTAACTGTATTGGTTAAAACCAAAATTTAAAGAAAGAAATATAAATGAAGACGCATAATATACAGATAAATCATAAATGCAGATATAGAGTGAGAAAGATAGATAGAGAGAGGGAGAGGGAGAGAGAGTGGAGGGGAGAAGGTTTTGAAGAAGAGAGATTTTTCGAGATTCGGAAAGTAGAATTGTTTGAAATTGTTTCCGACGTTTTTCTTCAACGGTCTTGTGTTGTTACGCGGAAACAAAGAAGAAATCCTTCAGATCTGACCGTCTGGTAAGCTGTCTTTTGCTGTTCTTGGTAATATTTGCGAGTAATATGGTTGTCGAAATGGTTTGGTTAGATTTGTTTTTTCAATGTTGTTTATTTAGTGAATGATTTATTAAATATTGGTGGTATAAAATGAGTATCGAGTGATCAAAGTGGATTTTTTTTTATATCTTCATAATCAAAAATAGGTTTGGCATTCGTTTGATTATTTATGAATAACGAGTATATAACGACATTAGTGTAATCAATGAAGTCGAAGTAAAAAGAACAACACAAAATTTATTAATATACTAAATCAGGTTCTTTGAATTGAGTATAATCTAGGTGTATTACGATTTTTACGTCTCAAGAATATATTATAAATCAAGATTAATTGTCAGTCGGTGTTCTTTTTTTGCTTCTCAAGATATCATGTAACATATTTCAATTTTTTTTTTTTTATTTATACTGCTTTTTAGGCTTGCAGAGAATGTTTCCTGGAAAGGTAATTCAAGAAATATACTAATCGATGTTTAAATTTTTGTAGTTCTTGATAAAATGACATATTTTTAAAAAACTTTTAAGACAAATTGCTTTTATTGTGTTTTTCGATTATCCTTCATGAAAGAGAAATCTTGAATGGTTGGTGTGTCTGCTTTTGAATGTTTTGGGCTGGGAAGTATCTTTTTCTCACTATTTTGTTTCCTTACAGATTGTAGTACGTTGCTTTATATGAAACATCATATGGCTCTCTCCATGTAGTATCGTTTAAGTTCCTGTTGGCATTCAAATATATCGGCTTGGGCTTTATTCTGTTTTCTAGCATCGTCGGTGGTTGGCCTTTAAGGTCCAGGTTTTCTGATTGATGGTTGTAGGAGCAGATTTTTGTTTGTCTCAACTGCAATCAGCTTCTGAGTTTGGCGTTCAATTGAGATTGACGGAGAATCTCTCTTCTGCCGCCATCTCTTTTGCCGCTTGCAAGAAGAACCATTATCGATATTACTCTTCTGTTCATGTCACCTAACTTGGATAGCCCTGTACAGACCCAGATGGCCGTGGCGGTCTTCAGGAGTCCACTTGGAAGTGGAGAGTACCACGGACCCAATAGGACAGAAGGGAAACCAGCTGGAAGGAGACGTGTTTTTGTACAGACTGAGACGGGCTGTGTGTTGGGGATGGAATTGGACCGGAGGGATAATGTACATACTGTGAAGCGGAGGTTGCAGATTGCCCTAAACTTTCCCACTGAGGAGAGTTCTTTGACATTTGGTGATATGGTGTTAAAGAATGACCTCAGTGCCATTCGGAATGATTCCCCTCTTCTTCTGACACGGAACTTGATACATAGAAGTTCATCAACTCCCTGTCTGTCACCCACTGGAAGGGACATCCAACAGAGAGATCAGAGTGCTTCAATAGAAATATTGGGGAACTCAACTTGCTTTGCTAAGACGAAACAACTTGTTGAGGAAATCTTAATGGCAATGAAGTATGGGGTTGATCCCATCCCTGCACATGGTGGACTTGGAGGGGCATATTATTTCAGAGATTGCAGAGGGGAGAATGTTGCCATTGTAAAGCCAACGGACGAAGAACCATTTGCACCCAACAATCCAAAAGGCTTTGTAGGCAAAGCTCTTGGGCAACCAGGCTTAAAGCGTTTTGTCAGGGTTGGGGAAACAGGGTTCAGAGAAGCGGCTGCTTATCTTCTCGACTATGATCATTTTGCTAATGTACCACCCACTGCATTGGTGAAGATAACTCACTCAATCTTCAATGTCAACGATGGTGTGAGTGGAAACAAACCTCAGAACAAGAAGCTTGTCAGCAAGATTGCGTCCTTTCAACAATTCATCCCACATGATTTTGATGCCAGTGATCATGGAACCTCAAGTTTCCCTGTTAATGCTGTGCATCGAATTGGGATATTAGACGTTAGGATTCTTAACACAGATAGGCATGCAGGTAATCTTTTAGTTAGGAAGCTTGATGGTGTGGGAAGGTTTGGTCAAGTAGAAATTATCCCGATTGATCATGGCCTTTGCTTGCCTGAAAGTTTGGAGGATCCATATTTTGAGTGGATTCATTGGCCACAGGCTTCAATCCCGTTTTCAGATGATGAGCTTGAGTATATAAAAAATCTTGATCCTGTACGAGATTCAGAGATGCTGCGATGTGAGCTCCCGATGATTCGAGAGGCTTGTTTGCGTATCTTGGTCCTTTGCACAATTTTCCTCAAGGAAGCTGCTGCTTATGGGCTCTGTCTTGCTGAGATTGGTGAGATGATGAGTAGGGAGTTTCACAGTGGTGAGGAGGAACCTAGTGAACTTGAAATTATATGTATTCAGGCAAGAACACTGATTGCTGGGGAAATGTGTTGTCCCGAGACAAGAGGAGATACTGAGGAGTTTCAATTTGACATAGATAATGAAGATTGTGTCTCTGGGCTTACCCCAAAAACTACATCTGGGGACTTCATGGGAGGACCATTCCATTTTGGAGTTGGCGGTGCTAATGGTCATATTCCTCTTTCAAAACTAGACGAAAGCATTGAGGAAGAGGAAAGTGACAGAGAAAAGAAGGAAAAGGAATTCATTGGCATGACAGCCCTAGAAAGGAAACCCAATATTTCAAAGCTATCCATGTCGCTCAAGAATACTAGTTTAGGTGAGAAGAGTCTCAAGTTCCTGAAATTTTCGGAACCGAAGCCTGAATTTGACTATCTTGCTAGTTCATTTTCTGGCCACAGGAGCGCAAATGAGCAGCTTCCCTCTAGTGTAAGCTTTGTGAAGCTATCAGACATGAATGAGCAAGAATGGGTTCTGTTTCTGGAGAAGTTCCAAGAGCTGCTATACTCGTCATTTGTCAAGCAGAAGACTGCGACCCTTGGTCAGAAGCAGAGACAGAGGCTTGGAACTTCTTGCCGGTTTTGAGATTGAGATATGACTTCTACTATCTTACAGTTTAAAAGAATAATACCATGGGCTTGTTGAAGGAGTTGTAGGTTAGGTTTGGTTTAAGCTTTCTCCCAGAAGTTGTAGGTGGGAGTGGCAGTATGAGAACCTGCTGTAATTATTCTTTGTATGCAGGTGAGTGAGTGAAAGGGCAGACTACATTTTAACTCTTTTCTTTAAAGCATCTATGTTGTTGGATAAATAATTTGTAGTATGAAATCTTGAAATGAAACATCTATGTAAATACATGAGCCTTTCTTGACTGACTTGATCCAATGTTTTTCAAATTTGTTGTGAAGTTGCTGCTCCATTCTTTTGTGATTTTTGATATCCTTGTTGTATTCTACCAAGGGGTTTGGTTTAGAGGGGGAACACTCTGTTGAGTTCTTGAACCTTTTCGAACGTTAATGGTCATTCCCTTAGTGCTTTTTTGCTATAGTCGTATCTGCATTTTTCAACGATAGCTCATCGTCTAATTATGAGCTGTAAAATAAAGACAAGTTACTTTTATGTGTACCAATCAGAGACAAAAGCGAATTAGTAGCGGATACTTGTAAAGATTCCAATTTGGTGTTAAAGTCGTCATCTTATCAGATAAAAGTGCTTTCAAATTAAAGCTGCTATCATATTGGTGGAAGTCTCCATTATTAGCAGTCAGTTTTCCGTGGTTTCAAGTGATCACTCCGAATCGACTTTAATTCTTTTCATAGTTTTCCTTTTAATCATTTTAGTGTGTTCTGTTTGGTTTCTCTATCTTAATCTTGACTTAAAGTTGGAATAATTGTGGCGGCCTAATCATTGCTATTGGCTTTGTTTTGTGCATTATTGTAGTTTATTTCAACTAGTTTTCGGTGTGGGGCTTGTGTGGGTAGTTGTCTAATGACTTGAAATTTGAATTATTATGATAAAGGGACAAAGAGAAACAAGTGGGGGCAGAGTAGATAAGAGTTGTATTAGTTATATCCTATTCTTGTAATGTGTGATCACAAGGTATTTATAACGGCATGTTTTGGTACATAAATGTTTTGACATTATTTTATATAGCTCTTATCTAGTAGGAATTAAAATTCAGATTTTAATATAAATCAAACTCATCAATTAATTTAACCATATACTTCGTTGGATCTACAACTCTTTAACTACACATTTCGTCATCTTTTACCAAGATTTACTAAAAATCTGATTTTATCTCCACCAAACAAATGTATAATATTGAACTAAAGAATGCTATAAAGGTTTATTTGTAGGAGAAAATTTGGTAGACGTTTAATAAGCTGATGTAGGAGGATCCGAGTCCGATGAAGCTGCGCTGAGGTACCATGAGTTGGCGGATCAACGTAAAAATGATAAGTAATCGTCGATCTTTCTTAATTGGGGGTGTTTTTGGACACGTTTTGGTATGTTGGCAATAACTTTGATTACGGTTATCAGAATCACGCTCATGACTAGAGATGACAAAAAAACCAACCCAGTCTCACCACGCCCCGCGAAAAAAAACCCACCCTGTCTTGGGTCACGGGGTGGGCAGGGGTGGGGGTGCCCAGCCCCCGTAAAGAATAAAAAAAATTAATTACAAATTAAAAAATAAGTAAAAAATTAGTTAATGAAAAAAATAAACGGGGGCGGGAAACGAGGCAGGACCCCGCCCTGCCCCCTCTAAGGTGGGGCGGGGCGAGGGTGCCCCGCTCCGATCCCGCCCCGTTGCCATCTCTACTTATGACCCCAATTTGGAAGCTCTTTTCGGCGTGCACGTCGTGATCACTGAGCTTTGCTAGGTGTGCATCAATTTCGAGGCCATTTTCCTTTTCGAATCCTCAATTTTAGTTATTTGTTGCCTTTTCTTGTAATATTTCGATTACCTTTTTAGCATAGAATATGAGCTCGGTTTGAGCCAAATTTTTGGGATATTATTTCTTTTATGACGTATTTTCTTTTGGTATGAATATTGAGATTTTGCTATTTTTGGTAAAATTTTGATAATTATAATTTTTGACCTATATGATCTGACTTGTGGGTTATTTTCACATATTGAATGATTAATAAAGATTTTTTCATTTTCTTGGTGGTTTTTCTTGAATTATTTGCTGAATTTCAGCCTGCAGAATACTCACTATTCTATTCGGCGTCATAAGCATAAAGTTGTAAAATAATTGCACGTTGCAACATAATAAAACAAACATATAGGCTAAAATGCTACAAGTTCCTAGAGTACCAAGTTTCCTTTTCTTTATTTATCTTCTTGGTTTATTGCACCTCATATTCTTTACAATGCATCATCCATGGCAACCTCACAATCCAAGTCATTAATCTCTAATACATTATATCAAATCAAGTAAAAATCATTTTTTTCGATGATTTTAATCTGCTACTAATTAATTATTTCAATAATACATTATTTTTCGTTTTTTAATATGTAATAAATACTACAAAATCATTGCCATGTATGAATTTGTTTTTATTAATTCTCAATTAAATATTCACATTAATCAAAACTCAATAAATCTAGACTTGATGAATTTTAATCTAAATGAATTTAGAGTTATTATAGATGAATTTGAATCTATTCATGTATCTAGGAATTTTAATGGATGTTTAAATTTGTGTATTAACAGTTAATTCTTCTGTACCAAATATAGTATAGAAAAATTTATCATTTGTAATATTTCATCATCACAATAAAATTGAATCATAAAAGTTGAATTTTGAAAGTATAATTTTCTTTTCTTAAATTTCTATCCTAAATTTTATTTTATTTTAGTTCATTTAAAACTTATCAAATTTTCCAAACAAATTGATATCAAATATCACTTTTACAACACTTATAAAGTATTTTAGAATAAAGTGCAATGTACGTTCAATTATGACTACTTAACTAAAATGTAAACGAGAGAATTGAGTATACATGAGTTACACCCAACAAGAAAAATTACCTACAAATTTCTAGCCATAATATAAATTGTAATAATAAATGTAACCCTATTTTAATCCAAGAGAAACTATATCATTGGGAGCTACAGCATTGCCGTGGTTAAACTCGACCACATAATTATAGTGTTTCTCTTGGGGCTGGCTCCAATATTTAAACTATACAATGGACATTTAAATAGAAAATTTGTGATATTACTGGCAGAAAAAAAAAATGTGATTTATGTTGGAATGCATGAACTCTTTGAAAATTGGAACTTTCTTTTTTCAAACTTTGCCAGAATCGTACATTTTCTTGATTTTCTTTCTTTCACTCTTGTAAAATATTGTGTTAATGAATTAACGAAAACTGAAATTGGAGTGGATGTGTACATACATGAATTGTCTAAAATTTAGTTAAATGCAATTAAGACATGTTTGGCAAGTCAAGTGCTTAATTTTGCTGTAATCCTATAACTTTCTCCTGACTTCTTTAAAGATGGCAATATAGCTTAAATAGGAAACGAAATTCAACAAGTAATTAGAGCAATGTATGTGGAACTCATTCGTCTACAAACATTGTGTATTTAAAATGCATGCAATGTAGTACAATTAAAATACCCTGCAATACTCTTGTTGTGGTGTGATCCAAATTCCATGTTATTTGAGTTTGGTAGAATAAAAGAAGTGTAAGGCGTTTGGATTTTTTTAAGAGTCCAAATTAATGAAAATCAAATTTCATCAAGGATTGAGAGTTTGACTTGAAAAAGAACTTTATTTAAGATGAAGAAAAACACTTTGAAACCGAAAAGAAGAAAAAAAAAGAGAGAGAGGAGAAACAGCATGCTCGACACCGTAACGTCGCGACACTGATGCCCTTGAACAAAATAGGGAACCCGACGCCAATGCGCCATCGATGTATTTTAATTCCCTTTTTCCAAATTTTAGGACTTCATCTTCATATAAAACTCCAGCAAATATATATATATATATATGTATATCTTGAGAGTTAGAGAGTTTAGATTTCAATTGAGAGAATTGAAATTTTGATATTGTAAACAGAATTACTATTGATTTTAGCGGTTGAAGTTGGAGTAACTTTGCATGACAAAGAGCTTGACCAACAAGCTACACTTGAAACAACACTTTTATTCTCACTAGATGTCTGAAGGTACGTCATTGGATGACCACTTAACTAAGTTTAAAGAAATCGTGGCCGATTTGGAGATATTGAAAGTTAAGTATGATGAGGAGGACTTGGTGTTGATGTTGTTGTGTTCTCTGCCACCATCATATGTGACTTTTAGAGATACTATTCTCTGTAGTCGTTATACTCTNAAGGTACGTCATTGGATGACCACTTAACTAAGTTTAAAGAAATCGTGGCCGATTTGGAGATATTGAAAGTTAAGTATGATGAGGAGGACTTGGTGTTGATGTTGTTGTGTTCTCTGCCACCATCATATGTGACTTTTAGAGATACTATTCTCTGTAGTCGTTATACTCTCACCGTAGAAGAAGTTTATGATGCTTTACTATCTAAAGAGAAGATGAGGTATGCTGAAGGCTTGATTGTGCATGGGAGAAATCAAGATAGGAATCTTGGCAGAAATATGAGGAGCATATCGAAATCTAGACATGCTGAGAAGACATATCACTATTGTAAGAAGAATGGGCATATTAGAGCTTATTGCTATGCCTTGAAAAACAAAAATAAGCTGCTGATATTACTGAGAAATGGAAGCAACCTACAAACAAAGTGGAGGTTGATATTGTGGAACATGGGCAAAGTGAAGGAGAGCTTCTTATGATTTCTGACATGAATTCTAAACTTTGTGAGGAATGAGTTCTAAACTCGGCTTGTACTTTTCATATGTATCCCAATAGAGACTGATTATCAACATATGAAGGAGTTTCGAGAGGTACAATGATTATGGAAAACAATGCGCCTTGCAAAATTGTCAGAGTTGGTACAGTCAGAATCAGAATGTTCAATGGGAGCGATCAAGACACTTATAGATGTAAGGTATATTCTAGAGCTGAAGTGAAGTCTCATATCTTTGAGTGCGCTTGACTCAAAAGGTTATAGATACACAGGTAAATGTGGAGTTTTGAAGGTAAGTCGGGGTACTCTTGTTGTCATGAATGGACATAAAAACTCTACGCAATTGTACATTTTGCATGGTTCCACAGTAATTGGGAATGCAATAGTTTCTACTTCTTCTTTAACAGATGATGAAGTTACAAAACTTTAGCATATGCGGTTTAGGTATATGAATGAGAATGACATGGCAGAACTGAGTAGAAGAGGACTTCTTAATGGATAGAAGACCAGCAAAATAAAATTTTGGGAGTATTATGTCTTTGGGAAAAAGAAAGAGTCAGATTCACGAAAGGAAGACACAACACGAAGTGAACACTTGAACATATCCATTCAGATCTTTGGGAACCGACTAGGGTACCATCTAAAGTTGGCCATTATTACTTATTGACAATGATGGATGATTTCTTTAGGAAATTTTAGGTATTCTTCTTGAAGCAGAAGAGTGATGTGTTTGGGATTTTCAAGGAGTGGAAAACATTGGTAGAAAAGTAAACTGAAAAACAGGTGAAACGTCTACACACAAATAATGGTTTGGAGTTTTGTTCAGATGAATTCAATAACTTATGCAAGGCTGAAGGCATCTTGAGACACTTGACAGTACCTGAAACTCCTCAACAGAATGGTGTGGCAGAACGGATGAATAGAACTTTGATGAAAAAGGTTCGTTGTATGCTTTCAAATTCTTGGTTGCCTAAAACTTTTTGGG
>CAIGRQ010093159.1:0-21784 GCA_903798375.1 Fraxinus sp. D2006-0159
GATCAAAAAATTTGACAATATGTGAACAGTAAATAAATTCGTGACTTATAATTATGAATATGTGACCATTAATCACAAAAATGTGACTTTATTATCTTCATTTAATAAAAATAAATAAAAAACTTGATTTTTGAATTTTTAAACTATAAACCTGATTTTTGAATTTAAAAACTTAAACATCTTACTTTTGATTTTTTCCCTAGTTGAAATTAGTTATTAACTTTATTTAGATTTTTAGCAATTTTTTAACAAAACCAAATAGGGCTGAATTTTTATTTATTTATTTATTTTTCTATAAAAAGATAGCCCGTGGGCACTGGGCAGCGCATCTGGGCTTTGGCCCAAAGCCAATGGTACGTATGTCGTCTCTCTTCTGTGGACTATTGTCTATTGGTAATACACCCAATTGTCAGGTGACTTCAGGACTTCCGTAGTGGATTTGAATTTTTTCAATTTCCTAACATTTTTTTCCAAATCTGTTTTCAATGGACTGTGTGTGTAATTTGTATTGAAATCTAATCCAATTTTAAACAGAATTGGATTTGATTTGATTTTGATTGATTGCAACCTTAGGGAAAATAGATAAGAATTATACTACTTGTACATTAAGGGCGTGTTCGGTGGAGATTAAAATCGGATTAAAATTGAAAAATTAGTCGTTATTATTGACTTTTATTAGACGAGAGACACTCAATAACGACTATATTTTCAATTTTAATCGAATTAAAATCTATACCAAACAAGCTCTAGTTATGTAGAACTTGGATGATATTTGAATTCACGTGACAAAATCGAAATCATTAATTATTTTTAAGTGAAGAAATCAATGATAAAATTGTGTGTCATGTACAATGTAAAGCATAATGTCGACTACAATATATGTAGTCAAATTGGATAGATAAGGATTACACCGATTTTTGATTGCGCATAATAATTAAAGAGATTAGAGATTACTTTCTTTTGACCATAAACAAAGTGCTGCCAACCAGCTGGAAAGTAGGGAACAAAATGAGAGTTTTAAGGTACTAGAAACAAACCAAAGGACAACTACTCAGGTGAAAAAGTGGCACAGAGTAGGTTTGAAAATCAACCGGGTTAATCAAATTTCTACCCGTGATTTACGGAGTTATTTAGTTCGATGTATGAAGAAATTATTATAAAACTTTAGCACTTTTATGGTAACAGCATCCATGTTTGGTTAGCTTCCAACAGATCTCGAATCGACTTCTCTTCGAACGTATGTTATATGTATAGTTATAACGCACGCATTAGACAAGCAAGAATGGAGCCAAACACAGATGAATCAGGAGATCGCGATCGTTCGTGCTTTGATGCTTATGTCAGTTAAAAAGATGACTTCGCACATTGTCCTAGATGTGTAAAAGAATGTACGCATTCAATCATCATTACATGAAGCGTCACATGAGTCACTTTTTTCATGGCTTCATAAGTTAAAACTGTCATTTTCATAAGAGTTAAGGGTTCACTTCCACCACTTCAATTATAAATACCCATATTATGTCATTAATTATTACAAATCCTAGACATCGCCTCAGAGAAAAAAAAATTGATAATTGTGCACCATGTTGCCTTTGCTTTGCAATTTATCTTACCTTCGACACCGATTCTTTTTGCCTTTTACTGAAAGTTTCAAAAAGTTCTTCCATTTTTAAATTCAAAACGAAACATTACTTTCTATTTACTGAAAAGAATAATATGATATTTTGTGCATGTTTGTCTTTAATTCTTTCAAAATTATTTTTTCTATATACTTATTTTCAACCACATATTCAAACAATAAAATATTCAATGCGTAAATTCTAATTTTTTCTACTTTTTAAGGTGTTTGAGTCATATTACTTTTGAAGAATGTATTTTAGAATAGTAGATTGATGGATGACGTATAATTGAAATTGAAAATGAGTGAGAAAGAAAATTTTAAGGTTTACCAAACTCACATATGACTACACTTTCAAAAAACTAGCGAAAAGTACAAAAATGCCCCCATATATTCTTAGCCGTTATAACCCGTTTGAAGACCCGATACAGTTCAGGACACATCCGTCATTTCTAATTTCTCCCTCCCTCTTGTAGATTTCCACATGACAGGAAAAATCCATCACACACACACTCAAAATCACTTTGATTTTCTCTCTTAGGGTTTCAAAAGCTTTAGCCATGGATTCCTCTTCATCTGAGCCTACAAAAATTGAAGAATTTGGTGGTGGTGGAGGAGGTGGAGAAAGCTCGGAAGCGGCGGCGTTCCCCTTAGACACCGATCAACTTTTAATGTATAGAGGCCTGAAGAAAGCGAAGAAAGAGAGGGGATGTACTGCGAAGGAGCGCATCAGTAAAATGCCCCCTTGCACCGCCGGCAAGCGCAGCTCCGTTTATCGTGGTGTCACTAGGTATAGTATCAGTATGCAATAGCCAATATGTGATTTACTTCGTGTTAATATCGTGTGGTGATGTGCGGATGTATTTTTATTTACTCTATGAGTAATTGGAACAGTCATTAAGTTTTGATGGATTCAGGTTTATGATCTATTTCCTTATTTAGAGCGCGTAAGTGTAATTTGTACTGCGAAGAAATTCTTCTCATATCACTGTGAATAAAGGGAATAAGGTGCACTTTTTGATGCATGAGATGCTTTTGTCTTGTTTATATTTTCATGCCCGGAATTTGTTCCTCAAAAGCATTATTATTTTCTTCATTTTATTATGTTTAAATATTTTTATGAGATTGGTTTATCTATACTGGATAAGACTTTCAGAAATAGTGAGTTTGTGCTATTGATGCCAGGCATAGATGGACCGGTCGTTATGAAGCTCATCTTTGGGATAAAAGTACCTGGAATCAAAGCCAAAACAAGAAGGGAAAACAAGGTCAATCTCTCTCCCGTTTGTAAGCATGCAATTGTATATCTAATGCTTGTTAAAATGCCTACTCGAGTATCTAATTGATTGTGATGCTAATTATTTTTATCCCTGTATTTGCACTGAAATTGGATCTCTGATGGCGTGTGACCTGCCTGGACAGTTTACTTGGGTGAGTAGTCTAATCAGCATATTTCTTGGAACACATAAATGACAACAGCATTTCGACTTAATATTAACATTTCACTTCTTCAAATGGCTCTAGGGGCTTATGATGACGAGGAAGCTGCAGCCAGAGCATATGACCTTGCCGCTCTAAAATATTGGGGCCCTGGAACGCTAATAAACTTTCCTGTAAGACATTTAAGATTTCCACTCTGTGAAACAATCATAAGCACCTCAGATCTTTGTGTTTTAAGTTCTTAAATTTATAATCTGACAGGTTAACTGAAAGTAATCGGAGGTTAACCTTTCTAATTCCATTTAAGATTTCCACTCTGTGAAACAATCATAAGCACCTCAGATCTTTGTGTTTCAAGTTCTTAAATTTATAATCTGACAGGTTAACTGAAAGTAATCGGAGGTTAACCTCTCTAATTCGTAGTCTTTGCTGTTGGTTTTCTTTGCATGTATTGACAAAGTTAATTGGGGGCTGCAGGTGAAAGATTATACAAGAGACCTTGAAGAGATGCAAAATGTATCCAGAGAGGATTATCTTGCATCACTTCGAAGGTGTGTATATACTTTGTATTTATATATATAAACCATGAATGGATGTTTGCTGTTTCTTATGAAGCATTTCTTGTGCAGAAAGAGTAGTGGTTTCTCAAGGGGTATCTCCAAATACCGCCCCCTCGCCAGGTATGATTTTGTACGTTCATTATTCTTTTATACATGGAGATAGCTGTACAAGGCATGGATATGGGTTAGTTACCATCCACACATACCCTTATCTGGAAATGCTGGTTTTAGTTTCTTTATGCTTCAACTTTTATTATAAGCCTGAATTTTTCCATTGTTCGTAATATTATTTGCCTTGTGTTCATATCAATTTTCCCTATGTCTTTAGTCGTTGGGATTCACAATTTGGTCGTATGCCTGAAGCTGCTTACTTCAACAACACACTCTATGGTAAGTATACTTAGAATATCGAGGACAAAAATGATATGGTGCTTCCGTTTATGACATTTTGAAAAAATATCTGCTGTTTTTCTTCACGAGTCAATTGCTAATTGCCTAGTACTTCTCTACCACTAAAGGTTCCGGTGATGAGGCAAGCATTGAAAGCGAATATGTAGGTGGTTTCTGCATAGACAGGAAGATCGATATGTCAAGTTACATCAAATGGTGGGGAGTGAACAAATCCAGTCACACTGATTCCCATGCAAAATCATTAGATGAAACAAAACATGGCTGTCAGGAAGACATTGGTAGTGAACTTAAAGCTCTAGAAAGGTTGAACAAGCCGACCGAACCATATGAGATGCCATGTCTAGGTTTGTCTCTGGAAGGGAAAAAACACAAAACAGCGTCCGCTATGAGCATTTTGTCACAGTCAGCTGCATACAGAAGCCTGCAAGAGAATGCACTGAAGAAGAAAGAAAAGGATGAGAATGACGAGAATGAAAACAAAAGTGGTATAAAAAAAATTGACCTTGGGAAGACCATTGAGAAATCATGGCATGATGGTGGAAGTGAGAGACTTGGAGTTGCATCTGGTGTAGGTGGAGGATTATCCATGCAGAGGAATGCATACCCACTAGCTCCTCTTCTGTCAGCTCCACTTCTTACCAACTACAATACTATCGATCCCTTAACAGACCCCGTTCTTTGGAGTTCTCTTGTTTCTATCCTTCCTACTTCTTCACACACAACCGAGGTTTGTCTCTTTTCCTGAAACTTTATTTGTCGGAGATACAACTCTATTTTAACACGCCTACACTCAAGTATTTATCACCCAAAAATTTGGGGGGAAAAAGGAAAAGAACTTCATACATTCGATAGATTGTCATGCTATGTGTACATAGATTAATCCATATAACATACATAATTATATGTAGTATATCGTTTGAAGTATTTTGTCGACTGTTACAAGGTTTATGGAACATTGAACACCTTTATTCGGTTGGCATTTAAGTATAGGACCGTCCTGTAGATAAGTCAATAATTTCACTTGTTTCGTGAAAGGGAAATTTCCTCCCTGATTCATATTACCGTTTAAACATAATTCCTTATGAAGACGGAGCAATATTTATGCAGGTTATGAAGAACGAATCCAGCTCAGATTATACTTTCTTCCAGCAAGGAGATTAACACTTTTCACTTTGATTCTGCAATCAATTTAAAAGTAACGCCTGCTTGAGATTTATTCAAATCAAGTATGGGAAAACATAGGTTATTGCAAGGGATTGTGCACTACAGTAGTCTGGAAAAGCTGAAATGAAAACTGAAAGTATGTGTATGTATTACTTAGTTATAAATTATTTCATTATTATCGCGTTTTATGTTTTATTTCTTGAAGACACGGGTAGAGGCTACAGGGCATGTATAGAAAGCAGAGAGATAGACAGACGTTCTTTTTACATTTTTCAATTCTTTCTTGGCATTTCCATTACATATAATAATATTCATTATAATCATCATCACTATTGCTTTTGTCATTTTAACTACTTTTTGTTAAAATTTGAGGTTCTATATCTTAAAAAGTCAACCTTAATACGAGTAGCCCAAATTCTTATAAATTAATTTATATTTTCATCTTTATTTGATGTGAGATTTTTATCCAAACCAATATTAAAATTTGTGTGCTCGTTTTTTTTTTTTTTTGAATCTTAATCGGATCGAATTGCTCGTTTAAGTTTAATAGACTTTGATACCATGTTAAAATTTGAGTCTCCATCTTAAAATGTCAACCTTACTAAGAGAAGTAGACTAAATTCTTGTAAATTGATCTATGTTTTCATTTTTATTCGATATGAGATTTTTATCCCTTGAACACTTTTGATAATGATTTGGACCCCTCAATGATGCTCTCAGTTCTGCTTCAACATTAACATTACCTTCACAATTCCTATGATTTGGACCCCTCAATGATGCTCTCAGTTCTGCTTCAACATTAACATTACCTTCGCAATTCCTTGAGTAAACCAAGGGCTGGATTTCCTATGCTACACAATCAGTATTCAGTTTGATTTCTCCAATACCGCGTTACAACAACTGGGTTTGAACATCCCAAAATTTTATATGATTTTTACTTTTTAGGAATTTATAGAATTTTTCTGAAAATTTTCGACGTTTTTTGAACAGTGAATTTTTTATCCTGCTCGCTGGAGGCAGGCTTTTTTTCAGCAATATGGCAGTTCAACTTAGAAAAAATTATGAAAGTCTAGAATAAAATGTGGTATGATATCTTGGGATGATCCTCTTGAAAAATTGAAGCAGAAAGATAGTTTATGTTTGATTCTTATTAAAATAGGATTCTAATGAGTTTACAAATTTTTCAACAGTATTTTATTATTAAAAACTCCTGCAAGAAAGGATATTTGGCAAAAGAAAAATGCTGCAAGTATAGGGAATAACTCACAGATTTTTAACAAGAATTTGAATGGTAGCATCATGTCCGTCTGTGTGTTGTTTTCCCTCTTCCCATTTTGAATATATTCTCTCCATTTCAAATGCCTGTATTTATTCTGTATAATTTTCATGTACTTATAGCAAGATTCTTGGCAGAACTCTTGATTCAAACGAATCATGCTTCACGTACATGGACCTGACGGGTTCCTTACCGGGCACTCACACATATGGGGTCCACGCATAATTTTTTTTATACATTGTGGGGTCTATCGTGTGAGTGACCTGATAAACCCCTGTGAATTGGATTAATTCAATTCAAACAGAGCACCCGTTGAAAGTTCTTTTTAACTATTCTATCTTCAATTTTAGAGTTGAGATTACGAATCTATCTTATCATTCATTTCTCCTCCAAATAAACCCAAATCCTTTTAAACACGTTATATTTGGGTGTAAATATGGTATGTAAAACAAAAAAAATAGATGTGGAAAAGTCAATTACAAAACTGCCTTTTCCACACATTTTTCAACAATTTCGCTGTATGCGGGCCCACATAATTTGAATTGAAAATGAAATTTTCTGGACTTTAATGGGTCTAAAATAGGCGCAGGTGTCGTTTATATGATCTTACTTCTTAAATGAAGGAGATGTAACAAAGAGTATAATAAGGAATATCTTTCTTTCAATTATCTGCCAATATTTAATTCTCAAGCGACGAAATTCTTATAAATAAGTGTGTCGTTAACGTGTAGTTCTACGATATGTCGATATCCTCCTACGTCTCAATTTGAAATTCCTTTTATGTTGATTATGAACCATAATATCGTGTTTGGGAGGCATTAGATCAACATATCGGGTATCGGCCGATGCATGCCCACAAGCCAAATTCATTAGACATATGAGGTTGTGCTGTCTCAACTATGTTGTCTTCAAGTTCTGTCCAGTACAAGGGACGGTTCCTGTTTTAAAAAGTGTAAGGCGTGTAAATTTATTTAGTTGTTTTCTTGTCTAATTGGTCAACTAGATGGTGTGATAAATTAATGGTGCATGATGCATCAGTAGTGGTGATAATGAATTATTGAAATGAAATGAACAAATAGAATTGGATCCAATAGAGCTTTAAGGCTTTATCTACCACAATTTTTTGGCACACGAGAAATGTGAAAATTATTGTGTTTCTGGCCTTTACTCTCTTATGTATGCATAAGTGGATTTTCCTTTGCTAAAACCTAAGAAAAATTCCTTATTGACATCACTAACTAGTGGAAATTGAATTATGAATAAAATGTTACAATGTGTATTCTGGTTGTGACTTACGATGTTGACGTGCCTAATGGAAATTATTCTTGTACACAGTGTAATCCATGATAATAATTTTGGGATTGGTTCGTGGGGGCCAAATCCAATTTCTATATTCTAGAATTTATTTTAATGACGAAAATAAGGTGAAGTTATCTATTTTTGCACTGAATTTTGTTTACCAGTTTCTTTACAAGTGCTTCCTCAGTAGATTAGGCCCTTGTTTGATTTCCGTTATTTTTAAAATATATTTTTCATTCTTTTCTTTTCAATTACACATTCTTAAATAAAATAATATTACACGCAAACTGAATTTTTTTTCTTATTTTTTAACTACATATTTTTCTACTATTCCAAAACGCCTTCTTCAATAAAAATGGGACTCAAACAAGCTCTGGATGATTAGGTAGGCCTTTTGATAACTACCTCGAAACTTTGAAACTCGTCCGTCATGGATAGACAGCAGCCATGGTCACCATCGAGTTAGGAAAACGACCTACCCATATCCACTGGCTTCAAATTTTAAATTGTATGTAATTATTTATTTATTTCTTCTTGAATATATGACGTTTTAAATTTTAATTGAAAGTGTCTAGAAAAGTGTTTAAAGTATCCATATGACCAGCATGTGATATAGATAATAATCTTACTGTATTGAGGTGTCTGTGCATAGTAGAATTTGTTCCATAGTTAGACTATCTCCAATAGTGAGACAAATTTGGTGTAAACAGCTCTTCAATGATTAGGTAAATATGATGTAATAAATATTGTTTCACCAAATTTTAACGCTATTTATTTACGGATATATTCACACCACAATTTTTATTTCTTCCATCGCATTTTAATTGTTCTTAAGGTTCTTGATTTTTGCCCATTATAGCACTTATTACCCTAATGATTTCCATGTTATTCTTATCCTCAAACTTTTCATTAGTTAATACATTTTGTATTTGATAACAGTTTTATATCCAAGCAATATATTTTTAAAAAATAAATAAATAATTTTTTAATATTTTCCATTTTGCCCTCCCTTCCCCTTTACAAATTTTTTTATTCCATCTATATCCTTTTGTTATCTTTTAGAATTAATTGATTTTATATTGTTTTAATGTAATGGTTATTTTTATTTAACATTTATTTCTAAATTCTAATCAAGTATAAGTAATAATAATTGATACAATAAATTAAAATAATATATTTTTTAATTGAATAATTTATTGATATAATAAATTAGAATAAATTATTGTGATGGTTATTAATTTATGCAATATTTTAGTTCATTAAAAATAATTTTTAATTTATAATTTTATTAAGCCTCTGTTCAGTACCGATTAAAATTCAGATTTTAAATTAAGTCAATGTCAATAATTAATTTTAACCATATATTTAATGGGTCCTACAACTTTTCAATTATATATTTCATCAATTTTTATCTACTAAAAATTCGATTTTAAATCACACCAAACCTGAGCTAAATAAATAAAAATAAATTTTGATGGGAGAGATTTGGTGTAAGACCATGTCCAATGGTTATGGTTACACCAAATTGCACCAAATATAGTGTATACACCATTGGAGATGATTTTAGTCAAGAATGGCTCGAAAGCTCGATTACCTTAAAGGCCAAGCCGTAAGTCTCCACTGATGGTATTTATTAATCGAATTTTATTTTAAACAAATTATACAAACTATTTTTGATAATTCATTACTATAAGTTTAAAAAATATATCGATAATAAGAGCATGTTTGATACATAAAGACAACTTTAGTTTCTTAATCATGCATAGGTGGTAAGCAACACGAACTTATAGTTAAGAGTTAAGAGTGCACGTGAAGATCCCATCAAATGTTCCATGAGTTGACGTCGTCTTGAAATCTACTCCGAGGATTGCTTCAACTTCTTCTCCCTAAGGCATGTTACTATAATCATACCAATGTCTACTAAAAAGTATGGATGGGTGCTCCTCAACAGTTATGGTAGTGAACATTGCTACTAAATAAGGGAGAAGGGAGCCTTTTTCTTGTTTTGTAATGTAATCTATCCTATCAAACAAACTATAAGCTGAATTTAAAGTCTTGAATTGGCATTGTGGAAGTTCTTTTCCCCACTTGCATAAAGCTCTACCTCTACAAATAGTTTTTAATTGGCAAAACCCAGTAGTCAAGTGGATGGACCAATTTTTAAGGTAGTTTTTGATAAGTGCCAACCATCCTTAATCGAGTAGCATTAACTATTCTAGAACCTTAGCTAATATGACAGTTTAAGAAACTCCAACCACAATTTGATCTTGACTGCCTATGCCTCTAGAGATTCTTTAAGCAACACATGGATCTCTGGGTTAGAGTAATTGCCAATTGGTTAAGTACTGATTCAACTGGAAATTCTCCCTACGACTGCTAGATGCGATGTATAGCAACCTGCTGTACTTGTCACTGTTAATGGATTATTAAAAGAAAAGAAAACCCTATTTCACAATAACCTAATTATCAATTCTAGGGTTTCAAAGCATCACTTTAATGTGGGTTTGTTGGTGGTGGGGGTGGGGGCGTGATTAAACACCACACAACACAGATAAAAACCATTATGCCCATATATCAAATACTATAACTATAAAGCTGATTACTACCTGCTAAAAACTAAAGCTACTACTAATTCAGAACAGATAAAGGAATCATGGAGTTTCTAGCATCAGATGAACCTCCCATGACCAGATTTTCATTGGACACCGTAACTGAATTCACACGATTACAATCTAATTCCTCCAACATGACTTGAGTTTCTTGTTTCTGCTGTGGCTTCTTGCGTTTCTTCTTTTCATAAGCAATTCCTCTAGCCTTAGCCTGAGTATCCCTCACCTCCCTCAGATACAACCGGACAGCGCGTGCACCAAAAGGGTTGGCCTCAGACCGTCCACCGTTCTCCTCGAAGGCCGCACGAAGGCGACCGATGAGTGCATCGAGGCTGCCCCATGCCTGTTTAAGTGGGCAAGGACATGAAGCTGGAGGGTGAGGGTGTCCATAGAAAGGACATGTATTGTTATGGACTTTAGTCTTGCCAAACTGGTCCAAGTATCTGAGGAATTCAAGTATGTGTGCACCGCTGCACCGAGAGAGAACTAGTGGTGGCTTGTGGTTCTTTAGATATTGCCCAAATGTGTTCCAGTCACGACGCTTTTGTGATTCGTAGCGGCTCAATGTTGGTGGTGGTGGAGGTGGTGGTTGTTGACTGCTAATGCTGGATTCTGATATTGAACTGCCAGTGTTGCTTGAATTGCACTGACTATTTCTGGTTCCTGACATCAAATTTTCTGTGAAATTCATTGTTGAAATCAACTTGTGAAAGCCTGAATCAGAATTGTTACTAAGTTAGATTGAGAAAAAGACTGGTTTTGTGGGTTATGATTATGCTTGGACCAAGCTGTGAGAAATTCAAGAACGAGAAACTAAAGGGTACTGAATTGAATGAAACACACATAAACAAGAAGTGGGAATGGAGAAAATTTATAAAGAAAAAAGAAAGTGATGATGAGTGGGAGGAGACAGGAGGGGGCCCCGTGCATATAGAGCAAGTGATGACAGTTTGAATATCACTTCGACCTGTCTTTTCTCTGCATCTCTCTATATATACGTGTATCTATATATAATATTTACCTTGTGAAGCGGAACTGTTTGAAATTTACCTTGCATCAGAATCAACACTATACTTTTTACACGATCGATCACGATCACTTGTTGTTTCTTTAGGTATTGTCCAGACCTCAACCTGCATGGTATGTAACTTGTGGAAATCACCAACGTAGTGATTCACACTCTTGTTTTCAGGACCTTTTCCGTTAGTCATATCAGTAAAAACGTTTTTACCCAAGTAAAAATATTCAAGAATTTTAACAAGAAAATCTTGACATAAAAAAAGCTTCCAATTTGGGTGGTGTCTGGTATTATGTCTGTTGTTTAAATATTGTCACAACCCGGGTAATCACGTGAAGTGGAATCTCTATAGCATCGAGCAGGGACGAGGAAATATGCTATTTTTGTGAATTATTATCGAATTTATATATTGCTGATTACAATTTTCGATTGACACTTTTTCATATTATAATAATTTATAGCATATTACTTTCAAATTAAGGGAAAATATTAAAAATTGTTATAGAGTTATGGTAATGATTATTTTACCATAAAATCAGGGTAAATCTTTTGGAATTTTTGGTTGGATTTTTGGTAAATAAACAAAAAAAAGTGATTTTTTTGAAAACGAATAAGCTAATAATTTCCAACTATATTGGAAGAAAAGTAATTTCCATTCTCGATTGACAAAATTCAGTTTATTTAATTTTTTTTTATCCCTCTTAATAAACAAAAATAAAATCACTTTTTCCTTTAAGCAATAATTGTGCAAAATACGAAAAATCTATGTCGATCTGTCTAATATCTATAACTAAAAGAAGTTACAATGTTCCTACTTGGTTCAATTAAAAAGTTGCATTAAAATTTAAATTAAATTGAACGATAAATTTTAACTATACATTTAATGAGAATCGTAATTTTTTAATCATTCCCTCAACTTTTATCAAAATCAAATAGAAGCAATGCCGACAGCAGAGTTGACAGATTTATTGTGGGAAAAAAAGGTTTAATAATTCAGTATTGATTTAGTTAAACAAATTGATAAAAGTCAAACTTTTATTTTTGACAAATCATTTTATGGTTCTCATAATTTTATTAATACCCGTTTGATAATTATTATTTTTAAACTCTTTAATTCGCATTCTCATTTTTACAATTTATTTAAAAAATTACTATTTAAAATTTTATTTTCTCAAAATAATGATATATTTCATCAATTTTTAATAAAACCAAACAGGCCTAAATATGGGCATGGAGATAAGGTAACATCTTGTCAAGACGTCAAATCTAACAGTCACAGCAGATGTCTTTTCAATCTGATTCAGTGGTCCAGATTCATTTATCCCACCGCACCGCATGTGGGTAACCCTAAATCTAAGCTGCTCCTTTACAATTATTTGCATTTACATTTACATTTTCCCCCCTTTCCTCCTCAAAATCAAATCGACATTTGTTCTTACAGTTTAGATCCATACTATGAGCCCGTTTGGTAAGGCTACTAATCAGATTAAAATTGAAAATATGACCGTTGTTGGGTCCCACTCGTCTAATAAAAGTCAACAATAACGACTAATTTTTCAATTTTAATCCGATTTTAATCTATACCAAACACCCTCTAAATGGGCATCCAAAGGTCTTAATTCCTCGGGTTTTTCTAAACGTTGGTCATGTTCAAGTAGCAGAGCTCTAGAGCCTGTTTGGTTGGGCTACTAATCAGATTAAAATTGAAAATATGATCGTTGTTGGGTCCTACTCGTCTAATAAAAATCAACAATAACAACTAATTTTTCAATTTTAATCCGATTTTAATCTCTACCAAATACCCTCTAAATATACAATTATGATTGACAATCATATATTGACAAAAATTTAAACCATTCATTTTAAAAATTATTTTTTAAATCAACAGTACGAATCTTAATAATACATGAATTGTTAACAAAGATTGTACAAAATAGTTTTATTCTATAGTTTTTGTTGGATTGAAATCTCTCGATGATATAACGTCCTTGAGAAAACGTTTAGAGTTTATGAATCTATCTATTATCATTATCCCTATCTTTTACTTCCATTGTGTCTCTATTAGGACAGTCAAAATAAGTAGATAGACATAACTAATGTGTCTATGCCTAGGTTCGATTCAACTATGTTGGTCTCTCTAAAAATATGATCCTAGCTAGTCCCATATCGTCTTCCAAATTTGAATATATGATCGGTGTGTAAACACGAGTATTGCAAGCTGAATTGGTCCATGGTCCAACATGTCATATTTTGGTTTTTGTAATTTTTGAGATTTTATCATGATTTAAAATTAAGCAATAATTGAAAAGAGCCGCCTCTCTTCATATATGTCCTTATTTGATGCACATTAAAATGGAAAGAATGCATTTTTTGAGTGATGTGATGGTGAATATGTGGTTGAAAAAGAAAGAAAAATTATGAATTTAATAAAAGATATTATTTTATTGAAAAATATATTGTTGAAAATGAGTAGAAGAATGAAAATGAAAAATTATAATATAGCTCAAGTCACATTTAATTGCAATGGATATTCACTTCTTGTAGTAGACAAGAAGTATGATGTAAATATAATTATCCCATGACGCAAAACTAATGGCATTTGAGCACTTAAAGGTAGTCATGTCAACAAGTCGAGTCGAACTGAACCACGAGCTGAAACTCAAAGCTTATGCTCAGCTCGAGCAAAACAAATCCGAGCTTTTTGGTCCAAGTTGAGCCGAGCAAAAGCTCGACCAAAAATTTTAGACTCGAACATGTTCAAAAAAGCAAGCAGCAGTCTATGAAAGTTGTTTTTTTTTTATTTTTCTAAAACACGACCCGGCCTGACTCGAGGCAACGCCCCAAAATGAGGCTCGGCTCTGTTTAGATCCGACTTGAGCTTTTTTCGGGCCGAACCCGAGCTGCCCCAAGCATTTTTGCAATCCCTACTTAAAGGCACATGTTCATAATAGAATCAATCCAAAAGGACCATTTGAGCACTTAAAAGGCACACGTTCAGAATGTCCCTTCCAGAAAATAGAAGTTAGGGACTCAAAACACATGAAGGTCACGGACCACTTGAGCGAAATCATTTCTAATATTTCTTTTTTAAATAAATTGAGCCAACCTACCCATTTTCCAATGACCTCTACCACTCCCTAGACCCTCCTTGCGACCTTGCCATACCTTTACTCCTAAATTTCTTACCATGTCACTGTTTGAGCTATATTAATATTTTTATTCTCATCCTTCTACTCATTTTCAACCATACATTCTTCAATAAAATAATATTTTTCATCACATCAATAACTCTTCCTTCTTTTTCAACCACATTCTCCATCAATCTACCATTCCAAAATACATTCTTTCAAATTAATGTGGCTCAAACACACCTCTTTTTCACAACACAGCACAACACCATAAAACGTGTCACAAGTGCACATTCGTACATAGAGATTTGAGCACCCAAGCGCACACGAATTAATGCAAATGGGGAGAATGTTTTGCCAAGGTCCAAGATTAGCATACCAAGGTGTAAGTGTGAAAACTTTGATATTCACGAACGACGTGCATATTCAAGATGACTTCGACTAGTTTACCTCCGAAAAGAAATTCATAATTAACTTTCTTCACAACATTAATCACCCTGACCTTATAAATAGTAACATCATACAAAAGTTGGTACTTACTGAGATGGTAAGCTGCCAGCAAAATCAGAATTCCTCACCAGACAACATACATTTACTATTTTTTTCCTCTGAGTACCGTTTCCCTCTATTTTTCTCTACTTTTTGTTTAAAACAACAGCAAGATCTCGAAGTTCCTCAAACGCATGCATTGTTTCTGCATCAAATCCTCCAGCAAACTGAACAAACCAAGGCAGAAATTAAAAAAGATGAATTCAACTTCTTCAGACAATCAGAAAACCATGTTGAAATTCTGATGTTGCATGTTTGATAAAGTGGATTAGACAACATTGAACACTACGTAGAATTAGAAATGAGATAACTAAAAAAAAAGAAAGAAAACAAGCTGAATCTAGTTCATTATTGTGATCAGCTACGAAATCTTTATTCGTTTTCCTTAACCATATTTGACAGCATATTTTTATGTGCATTCTTGAACTTACATTTAAAGAACTGCCAATGAACAGATTTAGTCCGAATATATCTTAAATAGAGGAGAAGAGAAATACAAGTAACTCAACAAACCTGATGAATTCGGAAAGCATATCTCACTCCTTGGAGTAGCATATAATCCATGGAAGAGTCTTTTTCCGATATGCCCTTGGATTGAAGTTCGGTAGCCACTCTCTTCATGTACATCTTAGCCAGTTTCACAGAGCCAAACTTAATCTGCAAAATGAACAGTGAATTTAGATATACCGTTTACTCAGAACTTACCAAACATAATTAAGAAGTATTCTAAAGTATAAATGTCCATTATAAATGAAAAGAAAGAAGGATAAGTTCAGTGTTAAAATTTAAATCACGTGTAAAAAAATAACAGCCTAACCTTGCTTAATATCCCCATGTCAAGCATCCAGTCAGTGGGAATCTGGAACTCCTTGCAGTGTCTCATTAACGAGTCTCTTGTCCGTAGAAGATTATAAACTGTGCGTTCCATTCTGATGGAGGAAATGATTTGTTTGAACAATAAAAAATAGTACATATTAAGGAATCTCAGAGAAGTATATATATATAGTATTCTTACCTCTCGGACAAAGATACCATTTTCTTTAATGCGATATCACATGGCATACGAGAATCATCCTGAAAATTCAAAACTTCTTGCTCTAACTTCTTTAGATCTCTGTATCCAAATGCTGCCTCTCTTAATGTGTCAGCTTTCTTCTCTGGCCAATTGAAGTGCTTCAAAACTGCTCTTTCATCCACCTTTAAGACAAATCGAGCATGACTAGAGTAAATCGACGGACATTATAATTGAAGCTTTTAAATAAGTTCTAGCTTTAAATTGTCATTATTTTGCAAAAGTCTTGAGTTGTATAAGCAGCTATGGTTTTCCAAAGAATGTTAATTGTCTAAAACTTAAATAGGAAACTAGAAAACCATAACCAAGTGAAAATCAGATAAAAATTTACCTTGATAAAATATCGACACATATAGGTATATTCTTCGATAAGTACTGCAAATTAAGCAACTTACAAGAAAGCAGAGTTCATCGTCCAACCACTTCACAAATTCAACTACATCTTCGATGTTCCGATAAACTGCACCATTGACCTCTTGTATCAGGAAGTTTACAAATTCTCCTTGAGTCTCAACATCTGCCTTTATCTACCCATAGAACACAATATAGATTAAAATTGGTTGATACAGAGAAACAGGATCCGTTGTGACTAGTAGACAACAGGGTGTGATGATATAGAAAATTTACAATTGCTATTTTGACATTTATGCTACTTGTATTATAATTTCATTTGTTAAAGGATAATGGCAATCAAGCACTTACAGCAATCAAATGCGATGATCGGGTCTCAATTTCGCCTATCATACTGCTACGAACATTTGCAACGTCCGGGGATTCTGTTATCCCTGCATTTAATGAATCCTTCCTCGAATCCCTCTTCATGAGGGAATGATAAAACTCAACAACTTGTGGAGCTCGTTGAACCATTCCTGTCATGCTTCTAGCCATTAACTTCGGAGGAGGCGGTGGGGGTGGGGGAGGAGGTGGGAGAGGAACAGTGTGATCAGAAATTTCTTCCTTCCGTCCACGTAAACTCGTGCAAGAAGGTCTTGGAGGAGGATTAGGGATTCTTAATGTCCGCTTCTCAACCTCCAATGAAGCTAAAACTTTACTGTTAATTACTCCCAGATCATACTTTTGGGAAGCATCTGCATTTTCTACTTCATTGGAACATATAAAACCATCAGATTGCCTTCTCTTAGCAAGTATTAAATCTTCAGTACAGCATTTTGATCCACTTATTGAGTGCCTTCGTGCAGAATTCTGTAAATCATCCCAATTATGATTCACATAATTATCTGTGCATTCTAATTGTTGTATGTCTTCATCCGTAATAGGCCATTTCTTTAACTTTTTTATAAGATTTAACGTCTTTGTGGCATTATTGTTAGACTCTTCATCAGTCTGAAAAGATGAGAAGCAGATAGATTGTCTTCCTTTCTCAACAGAAACCGGGGTTGATGCCTTGTTCGAATTCACTGTCAAGGAATTGTTCAACTCATTTCTTAAACATGAATTGACCCACCTCAAGTAAACAAGCTCTTCAACCTCATTCAATCGATTCATCTGAAGGCCTTCTACTTGTTTGCAGAGATCCTCATTTGCATGTCTTAACACAGATGCCTCTGATTTAATTTTGTCAACGATGTCACTCTGTCCATGATCATGATAAATTTCAAGTGGAATGTTAATCACAGTAAAATGAACTCCAGGAATCAAGGCTAGAGTTTACTGGCTATCGCAAACCATTAAATAACACTAGTCTTGTGAATTTGATGGGAAAACAGCGGAACAGAATAAGGATATGATAATATCATTAGAGAAAAATATTGAGCACATTTGACCCCTCTTCAAAGCACGTGTACTTTCCAAAAAAGCCGAACAAAAGCGTGTTCTTAAGCAGAAGGAAACATGCTAGTAGTTGAGTGCCTAGACTTTAATGTTACATAAATAGACAGCATTTCTTTGAGCCTATTTGGTTTATAAGCCTGTCCAACTTCGCAATTTATATAATGGGAGCCAAATTATGCAGAAATAAGGACTAAAATATGGAGATTAAGACAAAGAAATGTGTTGAAATTCTCCATTTCCTTAGCACTAAGGTTAAAGATAAAAGATGAACGCTGAAAATCAATAATCAGCCTTCAGTTTGTAATAAAATATGCAATGATGATACCTCAGCGACTTTGGCAAGATTGGCTAATTGGGATTCCAAGGAAGAAATCCTGCAAGCAAGATTCCTCTTCTGAAGCTGCAGCTCCTTATTCAATCTCCTCAACTCGACTATCTCCATCTCTATACCGAGTGAATTCTCGTGTTCTTCTCTTTCGGATAACTCACCCTGCTTCTCTGAAACTGAATTCAAAGTCATCACTTGTTCAGAAAGAGTTTCCTTCTCACATTCAAGCAATCCAACTTTCTGAACAAGGCCATCAATTTCACTCTTCTTAATTTCAAGCTCTCTCTCAAGTTCCAAAACCTTGGGGTTTCTCGTGTACTCTGATAACTCAGCTTGCAATTTGGACTCTCTATCCTTCGATTCTTGGAGTAAGCTCCTTAAATGATCAATCTCCAGAAACAAATCTTGAGATCCACCCAAAAACTTAGTCTTGGTATTGCCATTCGCTGTATGTGGATGAATTTGGGTAGCATATATTGAACAAGATAGATCACCAATGAGAGACCTCTTGATTCTTGAATGCGAAACCGCAGACTGGTTCTTTTGGTTTCCAACACCCGTAGACCCTGCTAGTTGCAATTTCTGGCCTTGTGTTGTGGTTTGCACCTTGTTTTTCGATTTCTTCTCCGCAGCTGTGAACCCCTTCACAATGTGAGACCCCCATGATGATTTTGCCTTAGAGGAATTGCTGTTCCCTTTCACATTGACATTGTTGTTATTTCCCTTTGGAACCTGGTTTTGATCAGCAAATTTTGATGATTTCTCTCTGTTATCAGACGAATTTTCTTCTCTCATTTTCAAGAATACATAAAAGTTCAAAAAAAAATTTTGTCCTGGTAAAATTCCTTCTTTAGGCTACAATAAATCAATACTGGAAACCCATAAAACCCTCAAGAATTCCAGATTAAAGCAAATGGAATTACAAGAATAAACTAGAAACTGAGATATAAATTGATTTAACGACTAAAAAAGTGAAGACTCCTTCATTTAAACATACTGGGGACTGTTACTTGAAACCGAAAAAGCCCCAGAAAATTCGAATTTCAAGAATCTGATATAAAATTATTTTTATAGGCTAAAAAAGTGAAGACTGCTTTGTTCAAACAAACAGAGCAGTGTTTCCCTGAAGTTTAACCCAAGTTTGTCTTTACTCAATCTGGTTTGTCGACAAGTAGGCTCTCTTTCATCATTTACTAATTAGTCATTGGAGACTTGGAGTGGAGGGTAATATGTGTTGAGCTCTGCTTGAGGTACAGATGGGGTCCACGGACCCCCCACAGTTACTTCATAATAGTGGGGGTGGGTGAGATTTTTTTACCATTTTTTATTATAATGCGGGACCCACTCATGTGAGTATTGGTAAACAATTTGTGAACCATTTGTCTGTACATTAAGAATTATTCATATGTGGTTGATGGATATTATTAAGGAAAGAGTGTATTTTAGCCCCCGTTTGGTGCACATTATTTTCAAAAATGATGTATTTTTTTGGTTGATGTGATGGGGAATATATAGTTAAAAAAGAAGGAAAAGTTATTGATGTGATGGAAAATATTATTTTATTGAAGAATGTGTGGTTGAAAATGAGTAGAAGAATGAGAATAAANAATTATTCATATGTGGTTGATGGATATTATTAAGGAAAGAGTGTATTTTAGCCCCCGTTTGGTGCACATTATTTTCAAAAATGATGTATTTTTTTGGTTGATGTGATGGGGAATATATAGTTAAAAAAGAAGGAAAAGTTATTGATGTGATGGAAAATATTATTTTATTGAAGAATGTGTGGTTGAAAATGAGTAGAAGAATGAGAATAAAAAAGAAAATATGGCCCAAACAGGGGCTTAAATAGTGATATAATGAGAAACATGTGATTAAAAAATAAGAAAATATTATTGATGTAATGAAAAATATTATTTTATTAAAAACTATGTAGTTGAAAATGAGTTATGAAATAATGTATTTTAAAAGAACGTGAGTCAAACGGGACGAAGACTAAAGGGTATTGGGCAAAACGGCATTGGGGAGTGGAGTTTGAAGGGACCGATGATTCTGTTTCTGTGCTGTGATTTTTTGAGGCTTGGCAGAGGAAAAAGTGGTACTGTGTCGCAGCCTTTCTCTCTTTATTGGCATTTTGAAATTTGAATTTTTGAATTTGTGTAGAATTTATGACTCAAGCAATGAAATTCTGTGGGGCCATTTTGGATCGACGGCCTCAAAAGCAGTTGAAAAGGAGGATGAGTGTGCATGAGCTGAGTTTCAGTGTACATGCAACGGTTATATATGGAGCCTCCATTCAAATATTGGCCCTGGTTTGTCTACGTTAATATAGAAAAATGAGTTTAAAAATAATGAATTTTGAAGAATGTGTGGTTATAGCATAGAATTTTTTTTTTGGATTCACGTGAAAAAATATTTTTTTGTAAAAATGTATAATTAAAAATAAATTTGAGAAAAAAAGAATTTTGAAATAATAGTATACAAATAGGAACGTAATAGTATTCATTATAATAGTGCAAAAAGAACGCTCGAAGAAAATAGCTTGCACACAAATGTAGATGATGAAATTTCTTTTTGGCTTCGCCGCAACCTGCTATTGCTAAAGACACATTGACGATGTTGGATTTTGAATCCTTCTCGTTAAGTATGATTCATATTATTTAATTTCACGTATATGATAAATCGTAAACTTATTTCTGTTTCTCTGGAATTTTTTACGGTTGCCTTTAGGCCCTGTTTGATTGAAATTTTTTTCTCAATTTCTCTCACACATGCACATTTTCTTTGTTTTGGTTGAAATCGCTTTCCCACCTTTTAGGTGGGTTTTCATTTTTCAGTATTTTTTTTTTTTTTTTACAATGGTAAAAAATTTCATAACCAATTGTAAAAAAAAATTCATTTTAATGAACAATTTTCATGTAAAATAAAGCCAAACGTGAACAAAAAGATCCAATACTTTAAAATTTTTCGGGTGGAAAATTATACCAATCAAACACACTTAATTAACAATTCCCTGAAACACTAGTTCTAGGTAATTATTTTCTCTGAAATTCATTTTCTTTCCACTCGTTTTCCACCCTTGCAATCAAACAGACCATAATATTCATTTCCTTCATCCTCAATCCATTCTCTCTCTACTCTACTCTACCCCTTCTTCTCTCTACCTCATCGTCGCTGCCAAATGCCTAGACGCCAAAGTAGCACTGCACAAGGCTGTGCACAGTCTTCAGTGAGGCTTCTTTACGCAGCGTCGCGTGCAGAAGCCGCTCGCAGCGTCAATGAGGCTTCTCTGCTATAGTTTCGCCGCAGCGGTGATGATGCTGTTAGTCCAAGAATAACTAACCAAGAGGGGGTGAATTGATTTTTAAAACTTTTTCGACAATTAGTCTCAAAACTATTCAAACTTAAGAAACAAATGCAAAGTGTATACGAAAAATAAATATGCAATAACTTAATTCAAGTATGAATATAACACAATATAAATGGCAATATGAAACAAAGTGCAATAATGTAAAGACAAC
>CAIGRQ010093168.1:0-11245 GCA_903798375.1 Fraxinus sp. D2006-0159
TTAGATGTTAAGCAATACCCAACATTTTATGGGACGAAACTTTTCAGCAACACATTTTCATCAACTTTTATCAAAATTTACTAAAAATTACTCAAAGAATCAGGGACTTAATAAAATTTACAAATTTCTAATTATATATTTCCTTAACTTTTATTAAAATTTTACAATTTTTTTTTTCATCAAAACGGCAAAACCAAACTTATCGCAAACTAATCACCACAAAAATTTAACGCTAAAAACATTAAAAAAATAAAATAAAAATTTATTTATATTAGAACAAAATTATTCATCCCTGAAAAAATGATTTTATTCATTTATTCCAAAACATCTCCCCAAATAATACAGATACAGTTGCTTCTACGAGTTCAGTCCACTGGGGATCTCCCGAAAACACCCGTTTTCATCTGTAAGTTCTACGAACTATTATGAATTTGCCAAATCCTACCTATGTGCCTCGCGTGATTTCGTATACAGGGGTTGTTCGTTAATTTTCCTTGGAAATTGTTGTAAGAACCTTCAATGGCTGTAAAGCTTTCGTCTTTGAGATTTAGCTGGAGAATTCCCAAATTGGTTTCTTCAAACGTCTATATTTCATCAATTTGTTGTGAAAATAAAATCCAATCCCACCCAGACACCTATCAAAACCAATCAGATTCCTCTGAGTTTGAAGCAAAGATTCAATTTCTAAAGAACAAGCTTCATCCGGATAGTTTAGTTTCTGTTTTAGATAGCACGCCTGATTTGAACTCTTCAATAAAGCTATTTAAATGGGCTTCCCTTCAAAACCGATTTAACCATACCGCAGATACATATTATAGGATAATACTGAAGTTGGGCATGGCTGGAAATGTAGAAGAAATGGAGGGATTTTGTAATGAGATGGTAAATGATAAATGCTCGGGTTTTGGAGAATCTCTTTTGGCATTGATAGATTCATTTATTAAAAATCATAGGCTCAATGAAACTTTAAGGGTTCTCTATGTTATGAATTTAAGCAGTTTTAAGCCCTCTATAGGTGTATTTAATATGATAATGGGTGCACTTTTGGAGGAAAAGAAAGAATTTAAGGATGTGTTGTTTGTCTATAAAGAAATGGTGAAATCAGGAATTCTTCCAGATATCGATACTATGAATTACCTGTTAGATTCATTGTTTGAGGCTGGGAGAGTTGACACAGCTTTGGATCAGTACAGAAGATTGCATAAGAAAGGATGTAATCCTAATGGTAGGACTTTTGAGATACTCATTAGTAGTCTTGTTGCTAGGAATCGAGTGGAAGAATCGATTATTTTGCTTGACGAGATGTTTCAAATTGGATGTGAGCCAGATTTGAGTTTCTATATCCGTATAATACCTATTTTCTGTAGGTTGCAGAATATAGAGGTAGGCATGAAGTTGTATAAGATGATGAGAGCTTCTAACATCTCTCCAGATTCAGCTACTTGTGCGGCTTTGATAAACTGTTTGTGTGAGTATCTTCATTTGGATGATGCTACAGAACTTTTTGAAGAGATGATAGATTGTGGCTTGTTGCCTGAAGAAGAAACTTTTTTGGATATAGTAAACGGTTTTTGTAAATTAAATAAATTTACAGAAGCTATTATGTTTTTGGAGGAGAAAAATGTAATTGACACTTCTCCATACAATACACTTCTTGAAGCCTTTTGTGCCACTGGTAATTTTTGTATGGCAAACAGTATGTTTTATAGAATGTTTGGGAGGAATATAACTGATGCTTCATCTTGCAATATCTTTATCAGATTCCTTTGTGAGAATGCAGCAATCAGTAAAGCACTGGAGTTTCTATGTAGGATGATTGTTTCTTTTTTTGTTCCTGATTCTGCTACTTATTCTGCTCTTATTATTGGTAACTGCAGAATGGGGAAGTTTGAGGATGCTTTGAAGTTGTTTTCCACCGTTAGATGTAAATGTTGGGTTCTGGATTCTGTCTCTTATGCTGAACTTGTTGAATGTCTTTGCCAGAGGGAAAACACTCGAGAGGCAGCCAAAGTCTTTTGCTACATGTCTAGGAAGGGTTGTGCTCTTCGATCTACCTCGTTCGATAAGTTGATCAAGGAGACCTGTGCAAGTGGAAAGGTCGACAGTGCTACCAGGTTACTGTCGGTGGCTTACTACTCTGGTACTGTCTGTTTTTGTTCTACTTATAATAGTATCATGCAAGGTTTATTTAAGTTGGGCCACATAGATGATCTCTTGGTCATGGTTTCAAAGATGATGATAGCTGGTTGTGCATTTGATGAGGAAACTTACTGCATACTTATTCAGAGCATGAGTGCTCTCAATCGAGTAGCTGACTCTGTCTCTTTTTTCAACTTGATGCTTGAGGAGGGTTTCCTACCTTGTTTAGATACATTAATTTGTTTATTGCGGTGTTTGGCCAAGTATTCTCGAGTGCACTTAATCTTGTCGTCACTAGATAAGCTTACCTACAAGTCCGAAATTCTTGATTCTGTGACTTACAACCTGTTGATTAATGGCCTCTGGGGAGAGGGATACAAAAGTGAGGCAAAACAATTGCTGGACTTGATGTTGGAGAAGGGTTGGGTCCCAGATGCCACTACTCATGCATTACTGATGGGTTCGGTTTCGAAAGAAGAATTTGAGATCCAAAAATCTTCTTTTGAAAATATTAGCACGTGTGATGAGGTCAGTATCATACTAGCAGAGGGCTTGGTGGAAAGATGACAGATTCATCTCTCTTTCACATTGATCAGCTCTTGTGAAATACTTCTTGACCAAGAGCTGGTTGAACCACTAATCGAATGCTCTATTGCTAAATCCTGTGTGATAATGAATTGAGACAGGGCATGTTGTCAGAGAAGCTGACCTTTTGGGCCAGGTTTATTCATCTCATATATCTTGTTTGCTTAGTGTTTCTGCAAATTGTCGTAAGTTGCTGAGGCCGCTTTATTTTTCTCTCAGGATATCATGCTACATTAATTCAAGGAGGCTCGGATGTTCAAAGTCTTATTAAAGGATTATTCTATGTTTTCAGGCGCAAGTAACTACAGAACTTGAACTCCTTAAGTTCCATTAGTACATATACAACCTCAACAGTCGTCCCAGAAATGTTTTCCTAGCTTCTTATAATGTTTCTTGAGGGCTTGGCAGTGTCCCATGATGATATTTGAGTGCAGAGGGCTGTTTTACTTTTACAATACCTTATCGGATGGTGGTTCGACCAACCTAAATTATTCATTCAGAATTATGTACAGGCTAAGAATTTGATGCCATCTCTCTTAAACCTTCTCCGTTCCCTGCTTGGATGGAGGGCTTATACGAGTGTTATCTGGCTATTTGCTCAATGGATCCCATTATATGTTGTATTTGCTTAATAGATCCCATTTATGAGTGCTCAGCAATTGATGCATAATGAAATAATGATAATAGTTCTCCATTTTTCTTGGACTCAATCTACTACACCTGGATAAATTGTGATATATTGCTGGTATTGATCTGCAATATGCGGAACAAGGATTAATAAGTTGGGGATAGCAATTTGTTTTTGAAAGATGACTTTGACAGAGACGAGTCTCAATTGACGTCGGATTAGCAAGAACGATGTAAAATCATTAAATCCATATTAGCCGTCATCTTTGACTCGTTATTTTAAGTTCACTGGTTAGTAATTTTTCATTTTGACATATACAGTGCATGGTTAGTCACAAGTTCTTAAAAATGACATATCTCGATGATCGAGAAATATAATATAACCCGAAAACAAGCCAAAATGGTAATGGCCATAAATTAGATATTAGACTCGTTTATGTGCAATAATTGTTATCTTATTATTGCAACTTCATCGTTGTGTGATTTTTCAAATTGAAAGGTACACTACGAAGTACGTCATGAATATTTCAAAATGGTATCAAGAATCGTTTTACACATTCAGAATTTGTAATTAAAAATTGATCCACAAACTAGCTCAATGAAATGGGCTAGTTGCAGGACTTGAGTCTACCCTGTCCACCCTTGGATTCACCCGTGCATAGATCCACCAATGCCCCAATGTTTTTAATGCTAGTCTCTATGAGTTTCGAGACTAATCTTATGTGCTAGATTATGACCGAGTCCAGTAGGCTCCGTTAATGTCGGCCCAAAATCTTGGATAAATGCACATAATCACGCCCAACACGTGGAAAATCTCAGATTTGCAGCGCAATGTCAACCCAAACAGCTTCAAATCTTGTCATTTTTGCCAAACCCAAGGTTCGGACAATCCGAACGAAATACAGTACAAACTCCGAACCTGATATTTGGCCATCTTGTCTTATTCGAAGCACTAACTGCTCGCGCCTACATCCCGTTATCGCAGCCGTACATTTCTTCCTTGCCTAATTTTAACCGTCCGATAAAGCTAAAATATATTAATCATAGCCGGAAAACTGTACATCTTTTGTCTCTCTCTAGAACATTTTCTCTCTCTACAGTAGTATGAATTCCCGTATTTTTCTATTTTTTGGTCATTTTCCCGGTTGATTTTCAGCAACGATTTCCTTGTGAATGCTTGATGTAGAAGCTGTTCTGGATGCTGAAAATCCACCGATTCACCGGGCATGTGTGTGTATGTAAGCATGATGTGATTGGATTTTTTTTTTTTTGTTCTTCACAAAATGCGTGGCCGAAACAGAACCGTTCTATGACTGAGTATATTTGCCAAATAGAAGTAGTTTGAATTTTTGAATTGAGTGTTAAAAATGGAGAAAACAGGAACCGTCGTTTGACCGAGATGGTATGCCAAACAGTTTTGAATTTTTGAACTGAGTATAAAAAATGGTCAACTAGTCTATATTGAAAAAAAATGAGATTGTGAGATTTTGAAAATCTATTGTTGCGAGCGTGTATTAAATGCTGTGGACGACGTGTTTACTCGTTGATGGTGATACGTGCTTGTTCATTTCAAGTGAGGATAGGGTGATTAAATAAAAAAATTTGGTGGCCTTGATTCAGTGTGTGTCGGAGCATTAAAGTCAATTGGACATCTGTGTTTTCCATTCAAGTGATGGCGTCGGTGGTGGAGAATCGATCGGTGGATCCGTTGCTAAGAGATCTGAGTGAGAAGAAGCAGAGCTTCCGTCGGAACGTTGAGTCACTGGCGGCAGAGCTCAAGGAGGTCCGCGGCCGTCTAGCTTCGCAGGAACATTCATATGCTCGCGAAAGCCTAAACAGACAGGTTCTACTCTTTGTTTTTGGATCTATTTTAATTTTCAGATAATTCATGTTTATCTGGAAGTTATAAGAATGAAATGATTTCATCCTTTTGTTTATAGTGTTTTGCGGGACACCTAATCTTTTCGAATCATGAATATTCAATGTATTTCTTCTTTTTACTTTCAATTTATGTTCATATAGGAAGCAGAAACTAGAGCCAAGTACTTGGAAAAAGAGATAAGTAGATTGCAGAATAGTTTAGAGGACAGAAATCAGCAGCTTTGGGCTACAACATCTGCGGCTCATATGGTACTTATAATTCTCTCTATATTTGTCTGCATTTGTATGGTAATGGAATTTTGGTGAAATTGATGAACTGTAGATCTAATTTTTCATTTTGTTATATAGGGTTTCTATCACATTCTGATCCTCTTTTAAGGGTACTTTTTGGCTTTTTATATTTATTCTTTTGGGAAAGTAAGAATGATAATCATATAGTACTAATATACCATTATCTCTCCTTGGAATATTGTGGTACTATGCTTGGTTCTAGTGTCTTGTCTCCTTACAAAAAGCATTTAGTTTCCAAAAAAGAGTTGTCTTGGACTACTATTTGTTTTCCAATAATAGCACTTTGTTAAATGCAGCCATTTTTTTGGTTTCTTTATTTTCCAATTATAAACTCTTCTACCTTCTCAGTTATTCTAGTTTCCTTTCCCTTTTTTTATTATTGGCAATGATAAGAGTTGATTTCGATGGAAAATTATGCTGTGTGGTTGAGGGAGAAGATAAGAAAGTAAAAGAGGAGACAGCTTTTCCCTCATATGGAATTGAGTAAATCCACTCAAACCAAATGCAAAATTCTTTTAGTTAAATTTAGTTCAATAAAGAGGTTACAAAGAATACATTGGGTTAGAATAATATGTTACGGAAAGGGACTAGGAGTAGGATTGGCAATTACTAACTACCAATAAATTGTAACATTAATTTTATATGACTCAGATCCTCAATTAAAACTCAAACAGTGGTAGAATTCGTCTCTTAATTCTCACAGACAAGAATTGCTACAGTTATAAAATAATAAAACTACTAAAAAATCACCATGAACTTCGATCATGACCAAAAAGGTTTTGTTCGTGACATTTAATAACCGTTCAGGCTTTCAGTATCCTCCACTATTTGTATCACACTAGATATGTAAACAAGTATGGTCATATATTGGTCACCCTAGCCTTTTGATTAAGACTTGGATTCAAAGCTTGTAGCAGCCAATTGATAGCTATTGCAAAGTATGTTATCCTAATTACTATAGGTTAATCATTCTACATTATATTTTTGTCTTCAAGTCATTATAATTTTAGAATATGACAAAATATTCATAGAACTCAGCTTGCAGTTATACAATTAGTTTTTTATTTTAAATGCTCTCTTAAATGTTTTTATGAATCAAGAATGGGAAATAATGCTGCTAGAGCTGAAAACAATGTCGCACTTGCTATATTACTCAGGCTGTTCTGCGTAATTTTTTTACTTTGAAGCTTATACCTTGCTTTGGTGAGATGAAATGACTTGTCAATTTCCATTATCCTCGTCAGTAGCAAAAATTTATTCATTGACCTTGTAAATTCGTTAAAATTATCTCTAGATAAGCACAAATATTCATGGTCAACTTTTTGATGCTTTCAAATCCGTATCCTATTACAATCTAACTATAATGGACAGAGACTCAAAACAGTGAGAAACTTTTTCACCTGCTTTATTCATTTTTGTTTATTTCTTTGGCTTGTACTTCTATGGTGAATACTCCCTAATTTCATGAGTAATAATGGAATTTTGTTTTCTTACCCCGGATCTCTTGTATCTATCCACCATATCCTATTGCATATTGTGTTTTTCCTTAATCTTAATTCTGATCCTTGTTCTTTTATTTATAATGAAATATATAGTATGTGAAGGATTTGGATGATCTGAGATCGCAGCTTTCAGCAACTAAAGCAACTGCAGATGCAAGTGCACTATCTGCACAATTACAGTGTTCAGCATTGTTGAAAGAATTAGAGGTGAAAAATTTCTCTTTAAAAGAGAACGAGATTCGTGTGAATAAACTGGGACAACAATTAGATCTTCTGCAGAAAGATCTTCAGTCAAGGGAATTTTCTCAAATGCAACTCAAGGATGAAGTCTTGAGAATTGAGCATGAGATCATGCAAACATTGGCTAAGGCTGGAGCAAATAAAGATTGTGAGCTCAGGAACATATTAGATGAGGTTTCCCCAAAGAATTTTGAGAAGATGAATAAGCTATTGATTGCAAAGGACAAAGAAATAGCTAAGTTGAGAGATGAAATCAGGATTATGTCTGCTCATTGGAAGATGAAGACTGAAGTGTTGGAGTCTCAGGTTTGTTATCTTAACTTGTTTCGTAATAGGAACTCTTGAATTGGTTCTCTCATTAGATCCAAGATTATATTTTAATGACCCATTTCTTGTATATTCGACAGTTAGAGAAGCATCGTAGAGTTGATCAGGAGTTGAAAAAGAAAGTCCTCAAGTTAGAGTTTTGTCTTCAAGAAACTCGATCTCAAACTCAGAAGCTCCAAAGGGTAATTTTCCCTTTATCTTTTATAACTGGTATTTGTATACCATGTTTGATGCATCCCATGGATTACTCTTACGGATGGATGCAGCATATTGAAAATTGATTTATTAATTTACGTCAAATTTGCAAAGTAAATACGACTCTAATTCACTACATTGACATCATTACTTGTATAACTATTCTTCTTCTTCTTTTCATTTTTCTCCCTGGTCATGTTAATTACTGATGGCTTTCATTCTGTTTCATATCTATTATACAGATGGGAGACCGAAGAGATAAAGCTCTAAAGGAACTAAGAGATCAGTTGGCAGCAAAACAACAGGGTACACCAGTAAATGAAAAATATAACTTATGGGAAACTTCTGGTTTCAAGATTGTAGTTTCCATGTCAATGTTGATCTTAGTTGTATTCTCCAAGAGATAATTTGATCTAGTATTCTTGAAGATGTAATGTTATTGTTTATCTTTTCCTATTGTATACTAAGATCAGATGCATAGAAGTAAATTCGAGTAGAATAGTGTAGAAATTTGCACTCTGAGGGTCATTTTCTTTTGTATTCAACAGCATAACCCTCTTGTTATGCACAATTATTAGAATGAAGTGGCATGTGTGGCCTCGAGTTTAATGAAAATATGGAATTACATATTCTGTTAAGTGGGCAGCAAATAATTTGAACAACCTTTATTTATATATATTTGGAACATGTTGTTACACCTAATAACCTATTCAATTTCAGCTTCTTCCTCTCCTGCTCCTATTGGTTGCTTCAGGTATTTTTTAGGGTGATCTAATATATATCTGCAGAACTAGTAGAGTACATGTACAAATTGCATTTAGCGCTATTAAGTTCGAAACTTCAGCAGAGGATGGCTGATGTGAACCGAGCACCAGGAATTCTTGACTATTTCCTTTTCCTGCAAAGATTTGTACAGCCCAAAATTGATACACTACTTGTGCAATGATCATCTGATCCATTTATGTATGGAAAAGGTTGCCTCTAGTTATCAAAAACAAATCTTCCTGTGATAATGGATGTCGCTGCAATCATGCAGCCAATAAATGGCTGCAAACTACTTGACGTGGAAATTGAAGCATTGGCACTTGAAGGGCTTTCACCAAAGCCTGCTGAAGTGCCTCCATATCCAGGATAACTATTATTTAAGATTGATGGACTAATTGAACTGCAAAAGAGAAGAGAAGAAAAGAACGTGATAATATGATTACTTCATAATACTGAACTAGCAATCAATGACATGTTTAGTATGTAGTACTAAATGATGTTTTAGTTTCCTTTGGTTCTTTACTATTGTTCAGTAATTTCCAACCTAACGAAAACATTACTGCCTGAGGTTTAGTGTTTACCCAGGGGCTGCTCCGGATGACGATGATGTTGTCGGCATTGGAGTTGCTGTGATTGGGGATGTCGTTGATGATGATGTAGAGGATGCTGATGTTGGGAAAATGCAAGAACCAGTGCCTGTGTGAAAAAGCAGAAATTCGTGAAAATAAGCTTTTGACTTTTTTTTCATGCATATCAGATATGTCCATCGGTATTATTGTGCTTACTAGGACTCATATTTGTTATCACAGCAGTACCCCCGAAATCACAGCTAGTTTGCACTGGATTCTTCTGATAATAGCTATTAAAAGCGAACGATGCATGATATTGCAAACTGTTAGGATTATAACAGCTTGCACCCTGCTGGATTGCCGAACAATCTGCACCTCCAATCCCACAAGCATAATCAAGTGCTGTCTGAAGCGTGGTTTCGGGAACTCCGTTCTTCACAATGCACCAGCTCTGCCCCGGAACTGCAGGTGCACTGGTGGTCGGGCTAGTGGTCGTGGGAGGAACCACCGGATTTGTGACAGGTACACCTCCCGTCGTACCTGTTGGGGTGGGATAAGTTGTCACCGGATTACTCACAGGCTGACCTCCCGAATTAGTACTAGGACTGGTGACTGGATTGGTTATTGGTACTCCGCCGTTGACTGGATTGGTTACTGGTACTCCGCCATTGATTGGACCCGTATTCGGCACTGGGACTGGCACGGGGTTCGTGAAAGGTGTAGACGGGGTAACTGTGATGGGGTTTGCAGATGGAACGGTATCCGGTGCGGGATTGGCCGGAGGGGCATTGACTGCTGGGGTTGTCACAGGATTAGTCACCGGGGTTGTCACAGGATTAGTCACCGGGGTCGGAGGAAAGGTCGCTGGTGCATCGGTGAAATCATGTCGAATAGCTTCGTAAAGTAGTCCTCTGTGCATCATATGTAATGCATGTTGTTCTTGTCTTTCAAATTCTTTCTGCTTAATAGCTATAGCTGGGAACAGAAATAATACAATTTTCTCGTGTCAATCTAATTCTGTTAGTATATTTTGCTATGATTTTAAAACCGTTGACACAAACATTTAAAAGAATGGGAGAATTTGTATGAGTTTTATCTCTATAAATTACATAGAAAAATACCTAATTTATATGTATAAATACTCATAAAACTATTCTTTTTCTATAGTAATTACACGATCAAACTTGTTGACGTTGAAAATTAAACAAGTAAATTTCAAGCCAATCTCAGGGAAAAACACGACTTTGATTAATTGACACTCAAAGGTTACAAGTGATTCGAATGATCCTTTTCGTGTTTATAGGAGATATTTAAAATATGAAAACATGAAGAGATGTAATACGTGAAGCCAAGTTTTTTCCTCCCCCTTTTTTATGGCCATTTTCTATTTTTATAGGAGAAAATATGCAGGCTTTATTAATGGATTAATCTATATGTACCAAATAACTTACATAAAGTTTTACATAGGAAACACGTGGCGGCCCCCTATTGAAAGGAAGGCTGGCCCATTCGGTTGGTGTAGCATGGTCCTTTATTAATTCCCCGTCTTGTCACCTACAAACCCGAACTAAGGTAATACATTTGCTGTAGTAACTCAATTGGCTACCAAGATCGGACTGACAGGTTATTATGAGTGATCTTGCAAGTGGACCCTAGTAATTAATGAAACATTCTAGGGAAAAACGCTCAACTAATTGATCAGAGGCTTATGCGAGCGCTGATATAAGATTATTCCCTGTGGAGTTTTGTGATTGGTTGGTTTGTTGATTCTGTCAGTGATCTTCAATCATTAGGACTCATTTTCCCTCGAAAGACTACACAATTTTCTTGGGCACGCTAACCATCCAAACTGACCTCACATCACCGAGCTCACATTTTCACGTGCTAGTCACGTGTATGAATCCGACCTGAACGACCTCAGAGGTCGGCACGCCAACAAAACTAATAGAAATAATATTTGCTTCTAAGATAACCAAAATACCTTATTCTAACTGAAGAGCTAGAAAATTATTTATGCATGTTTTACATAATAACACTCCGATAATTCAAAGATAGTAAGATTTTAAATTTCTTTACAAGGATAATAATTGCTATTTTTGGAAAGCCCGTAACTTTTCTTATACA
>CAIGRQ010093170.1:0-10439 GCA_903798375.1 Fraxinus sp. D2006-0159
CAAGTGAAAGAGAAAGAAAACAAGCGGAGGAAAGCAGAGAAGAGACGTGAATTGAAATCCGGGATATGTGAGTTTAGCTCTTGGTTTTGAAGGTTGTTTCATTGTTTACTTAACGTGTTACAATAATGTTAACCTCTGAAATTGCTTGATATTATGTTGGGGATTTTACTATGTTAAAAACAAAGAAGATTGTCGGAGATATGTGGAGTGAAACAACTAAGGATAAACACTGCATAGTTGCTGGATTTTACTTATTTTGCCTTTGGTGTTATATAATATTTTAAATGGAAAACATATTTATCACTTTGATCATTTGGATATAAGAGTGGTAAGGTATAGAAATGATCCTTAATAGGTTAGGATCTGATTGGTGGCATAATAAGTAATGGAATCCTAAGACCATCACCGGAAAAGCCTGAGTTCATCGTGCTATAAAAAGGACTCAAAATGAGGCTGAAAACCCTGTAATTGTGGTAAATTCATGACATGGTTATCTTCACATATATGTCATATAAATGTATTTAAATTTTGGAAAGGATTTAATGTGATAAAGGGTGTGAAAAGATGGACAAAACGAGACATGGCATCGACTAAAGACTCAACTTCGGGCTGAGAACCTTGTACTTGTGGTGAATTCATGACATGTTTCTCTTCACATATATGTTATATAAATGTGTTTCAATTTGGAAAGGATTGAATATGATTAAGGGTGCAAAAAGATGGATGAAACGGGACATGGCAGCGACTAAAATGCAAAAAACAGCTTATGTCCAATATGGTAGTTTGTATAGTTTCAACCTCTACATGTTCATTAATTATCTCTTAGCATGAAAAATACATTTTAAGAAGTTCTAGGTTGTTAAAAAATAATTGGATGACGTTGACGTTCATAATTGGACTTGAGAAATAGTGTGATTTATGAGACTAGTTTGCAATGCAATTGGTAACTTGAATTGTTAATCTCATCTAAATTATTTTGGCATGAATGGATGTAGCACGGGATTATGTGTGTTAAGATTATCAAATCGAGGATTGTGTTTAATATTAGATGGTAATACAGGTGATTTTTTGACTTTAAGTGGAAACGAGAATTAATTTATACTCCGTAGAAGCGCACGCACACACACAAGGGCAAAAAGGTAACTAAAAATCCATTTGTAACTACGATACAAGAACATAGTGTTTGTGTATCATTTGATGTTATGATCAATGAGTATGTTACTCACGAGTATTTTCATGTGCACGCACGACATACCTCCATGGTTGAAAATCTAGCATGCACAACATGATTGTAAAATTGAGCTTTCCTCATATAATATTTTATTGACTACTACTAGGGCATCGAGGCATGTGAGACATGCTTATGTGATATGTTTTGGCATCACGGGTGATATTTCCTAGTTGATTGCAAAGGTGGATATGGGATGGGCCTTTGGTAATCACAGGAGGATGGGGCGCTGCTGGGTAGGATACTTCTAGGGTGATCATAGGGACAGTTAGGAGATGTGCCTCTAGTGGTTACAAGAGGATGGTCCACTCGCCGGAGTCGATGTTAGATTGACCATTTGATTATTGATTATTGATATTGATATTGTGTAGAGCTCTATCTGGTGCATAGTAGGTTGGTCAAGGGCCCAATGAAAGATTTCAAATGAGATTATTTCGAGTCAACTTTGATGAATATCCGAGCATGATACATCTTTAGCATAATGTTTAAAGTAAATGACACGGTGTCATATACTATTATCACTCATACTCATGACCTACATGATTGTTTTTTTTACTGAGTATTGACTTGTGTAGTTCTTGCATTGTAGCTAAGCAAGGAACTTCCTAGGAGACATGGCTGGTTGTGGAGCTCTTACGGGATTATGAAGTTTGATACACATGAATGATGACCTGTAGGGTTATTTTGTAGACTCCAGTTGTATTATATTTTGGAGATTCTGTATGACTTTTGAAATGGCATGTATATACTTTTACAACCTTAGGATAAATATGTTGGGCTATGGTTTTATGATCTTTGATCTTGGATATACTTTCGTAGATGCTTTCATTTTATTAACACAAAAAAGAGTGTGGGTAAATCTGGATATCTAGGTTAAGTAATCAATTGTATTTCTACAATGGTTAACATATTGTATGAATGGGGTATGACAGCTAGACAACGTTCTTTTACTAATATCGAGGAAGTGTCAACCCAAGGACCCTATATGGTTGAGGGTGAGGAACTGATTTCAACCAAGGCGGGATACGGTAGCATTTGAAATGGTATTAATGCAACTATCACTATCCAAAATGACTTTACAACCCTTATTATTGATCTTGATGTAGGTGTGGAACCAATCATCAGCATTTTTAGGTTGAATCAGGGTACAACGTACAACACCTAATCTAGACGCGTCGAGAATGAGGGATCCTGACCCTTGATCCACGGGGAGGGTCCGAATACAACCTAAGAAAGTATCTTCATTATCATCCAAGTCCTCAAACTTTCAAACTTAAGCTCATAAACTTGATTCTGCAACGGGTCATCCACTACACCCTCACGTTCCTCAATAACTATGACTCTACCAGGACAGTTAAAGAAAATGTGACTGAAACCTTTATAGTTAAAGTATTGCAAGCAAGAGGACGTCCTTGGAACTTCAGGACCTTTACCTTTATTTTTCCCTACAAGAGGAACGTTAGATGGGGAGGCCCTAGGATAGACTTAGGGGGAGGAGCAGGAGCTGAAGAGATAGGGGTACGGTTGTCACCTGATTTTTATACAGAACCCTAGTAACTAACTCATAATCTCGGACCAAAAAATAAGCGTGGTCAAAAGTAGTAACACCTCGGAAGACAAGCTTACATTTAAGATCATGTCCTTGCCTAAACCTATTTAAGGTCATGGTTTCATCCTCAATGACCTAACATCTCATTCAAAATTCACCAAACTGAGTGACCTACTCAGTTACTAGTTAATTGCCTTGTGTAAGAGCATTTCATTGATCTAACAAATTACCTTGGGATAAGTACTTCTCTTGAAGTCGAGGCTTCATTTCATCCCAACCACCAACAGAGGGATCACGACGCCTCTCAAGGAGCTCCTCAATACTTTCCCAAAAGAAATGAGCAATGCCAGTTAATTTCAGACTAGCAAATTGAACTCTCCAATCTTCTGGGACCCCATATCAGGTAAGGAAATAATCCATATCTCGAACACATTAAGTAAATACTCTGGGGTCTAAGCAACCTCAAAGGTTGGGACATCCAATTTAATGTTTCTAAAGAAAAGTTCATCGTGGTGAGGAAGAGATTGAGTATCGTGACGGTGATGTTCTCGTTCCCGTTCACGAACTTGATGTCCATCCCTACAGTTATGTCTTGCGTGTTGTCGGCCACCTTGGGGACGGTGATGATGCCTTTTACTGGATGCTTAAAAGTTTTCAACTTCAGTAGAATATGGGGTTTGCTCAAAGGTGCTCAACCTAGCAGCTAAGTCTCTATTCTCTTCACAAGTAGTAGCTATCTCAGTATGGACAACCACTAATTGAGTTTGTAACTATTGTTGGTTAGTGACAAGTTGTGCTAATTGTCGGGTGTATATGACAACACAACCACTATGCAACTGTATACAATGTACTATCAACTAAATGAAGTGCACGGGGACTAGATATGACAAGACGACCACTACACAATTGCATGCAATGTACTATAAGCTAATGAAGTGTATGGAGAAGTCAATAAACAACTCATTTAAGAAATGAAAATAACAACCTAATCAACACCTTTTTTTCTTGGACTATGTAAATCCAAATATGTCAAGCTAAGAATGCTAATCTATGTAAAATAATAAAGCAAAGGTCAAATACTAATGAGCAACTTAATCACGTAAAATAAATAGGGGTCTAGTCTTCCAGCAACAGTTTTGAAATGTAAAAGTGTTATTTTTTCAAATATTGATATTCTGAAATATTTACCTCAAGTGGTGGATGTTGCAGATTACGATACGTTTAAGCTTTAAATCTTTTTATTTGGAGTTCAAATGGCTCTTTGAAATATGAATAAGAGATTTTTTTCTTCAAAATAAAATATTTAATGGTAAAAACATCTTTGGAATATTCATATATTTCATATGATCCCAATTGCTTGATTTTTGGTGGTGATATTCTTTGCTAGTTTATCTATCAAATATTGATATGTCCCATTCCCGCCAAGTTGAAGATATTACTCTTAGATCATCATTGCTAACACCAAAATAAACTAAATATGCAAGTAAAGTTCAAACAACGTTCATAGGAGTCCGCAATTTCTCCCCCCAAAAGTCACTTGCCCCCACATTGTAAAATTCACCTTATCCATCTACATCCATTTCTAAGAAGTTTGATACATATTAAAAAAATAGCTCTCGTAATTTATACAAGTTCGAGGCAGTTTATGTCTAATTCATATGAGTATCCAAGAGAACTTTGATTGTCATCATTCAATGATTATTTCCAACGTTGGTCCTAGATAAAATGATTTATGCTGTGATTCAACCAAGTAAATGAAAGATAAACAAAGTAAATTGCAAGAAAAGTAAGAATACGAAGATTTTTCGGCCCAGGGCCCCGGAGGTTTGACGACCAATTTTAATGTCTAATCCCCCGTTAAGAATCCATTAGGATATTGCTCGAATCCACTAGAATAGCCCAAAATCAGGCAAGAAACATGATTACAAAAGAACACCGAATGCTCTGCCTCAAACACAAATAACCTATAAAATTAGAACACAATTTGACTAAGAGATTGATCTAATCTCTTTCTTTCTCACTAATATGATTTCACTCAGAAATTTACAAATTATTTATACAAAGAATATCGCAGTCGAGAGAGAAAAAGAGAACTAGGGTTACACCAAAAGACGATTTGTCTGCCCAAATAGTCAACCTTCCAATTTATAAGAAACAACCAAATAATAAAGATCCAACGGTTGTCAATACGCTAAGTGTAGATAATCCAATAAAACTAGTATTTATTTAAACACGATTTTAACAATTCTGGAACCTTCAACTTATTCGGCCGAGTCGAGCTAACGGGACCATTATTAGTAGAATTGGGCTCACAATTGCAAATAAACACGATTTTAACAATTTTGAAACCTTCAATTTATTGGGCCGGGTCCAGTTAACTGGACCATTATTAGTAGACTTGGGCTTACAATTGCAGTGCCCCATCTTTACAATCTCCACCTTGCTGAATTTGAGACCATCTCTACGTGGATTCTAACAAGAGACTAACTTTATTTTCTCTTATTACCTGTTAAAAAAAATGTTAGAAAACCTCAAGATTCAACAATCTTAAAGAAGCAATCTTACAGGAAGTAGCAATGGCTGAAGTCCCATTATCATGATTTGATCTACTTCCTAAGTCATTAGCTTTCTTGAAACAATCTTTTATTAGCTATCCAGTTTTTCCGCAATAGTAACACTTCTTGTTCTTAGCTTTTCCTTTATACATTTTCTTATCATTCCCTTTAGTATTCCCCTATTTGTCCTTAGAATTTTTATTTATTTATTTATTTTTAATCTTTGTTGTAATTGGCTTGACTAAAATTACTCAAGCTTCTAGTAGGGAATTTAGGATTCGATAAGGCTTTCTCTACTTAAAGAATATCCTTATGTTCAGATCTAAGTTCTAAGTTCCCTTTTCGTAAAGAATTATGGATAACCTCAACAGTTAGGTCACTTCTACCATATTCTAAGGCATTTTTAATATCTTTATACTTATCACCATGGGCATTAAGTAGACCAACTACCTTTTGATCATTTGAGATCTTTTCCCCACAGCTAATAAGGTTTTGAGTGATCCTATTAAACCTATCTATATTCTCTTCTAAGTCTGCACTAGGATCAAACTTATAACTGAAAAACTGTTACCAGAGAAAGCATTTATTAGGTAAAGATTTAGTGACATATTGTTCTATAAAGCTACTCATAACTCAGTAGCAGTTCCAATCTCTCCTATTTTCCTAATCACAGAATTAGATAGATGAAGGAACAGAGTACTCCAGGCTAATTCATCTTGCTCAGTCTTCCTAACTTTAGGTAAGGTTTCTGGCCAAGATTCATCAATTGCTTTAGCACATTTTAATTGCATCAAAAGAGCTTTCATTTTCTAGCTCCAGGCATTAAAGTCTCCTTTGCCATCCCAATTTTGAACATCAAATTTAGTGGTCATACTGAGCAGAAGTGTAACTATTGTATTCAACAAGATGGNTCCTTTGCCATCCCAATTTTGAACATCAAATTTAGTGGTCATACTGAGCAGAAGTGTAACTATTGTATTCAACAAGATGGACAAATAAGAAAGTTGTAAAACAACAGTAAATATGTTAGATCTAATATTTTTCAAAACTGGAAGAACAAGAATAAATCGTATAAAAAACAATTTGAAGAATAACAATTTTTGAAGAATTTCTCGCTCTGATACCACTATTGGTCCAAAATAAAATGATTTATGTTGTTATTCAACCAAGTAAATGAAAGATAAACAAAGTAAATTGCGAGAAAAGTAAGAATACGAAGATTTTTCGACCCAATGCCCCAAAGGTTCAGCGACCACTTCTAACGCCTGATCCCTTCTTGAGCATCCGTTAGGATATTGTTTGAATCCACTAGAATAACCCAAAATCAGGCAAGAAATAGGATTATAAAAGAACAACAAATGTTCTGCCTCAAACACAAACAACTCTCAAAATTACAACACAATCTTACTAAGAGTTTGATCTAATCTCTCTGTTTCTCACTAATATGATTTCCATCAGAAATTCACAGATTATTTACACAAAAAAATATCGCAGTCTAGAGAGAGAAACAAAGAGAACTAGGGTTACACCAGAAAATGATTCGTCTACCCAGAAAGTCAACCTTCCAATTTATAAGAAACAACCAAATAATGAAGATCCAACGGTTGTCAATATGCAAGTATAGATAATCCAACAAAACTGCCCCATGTTAAGATAAATCATGTTTATTCAAACACGATTTTAACAATTCTGGAACCTTCAACTTCTTGGACCAGGTCGAGTTAAATCCAACAAAATCGCCCCACAAGTGTATATTATCGTTGCCATGTAATAAAGTGAATATTGTTCCTAGAGGACTTAGTATCTAATTTGTTTCCTAAGTATAAAGCTTTCAACTACTAAAAAGCTCTTATTAAACTCCATTAACACACTAAGAATTTGAATCCCCATGTATTCTTCCATTTAACAACAATTTAAGAAATTGACAATACTTGTTTAAACTCGACGATTAGCGTTCCTATTTTATTTAGTAATATCTCTCGAGTAATAATAAAAGTATCCATACATGAACCTACTACATCTCTATATAAAGATTGCAAATATATAAAAATGCATTTAATCATTAGAATATTCAATTGAATCATGCAAATCATAGTATATATTTGTATCCTTAGTACATTCTACCATGATCGTAATCACGTGCTACAATCCATATATCTTCTCTTGAACAAAATACGAATCACTAACCTATTCGATTATGAATCAAATAATTGAAAGCATTAAGCTAAACAAGTATTTAATGTCAAAATCTTGAAATTACAATTAAAATATCACAACATAAGTTTCCTCATCATTGTAGTGTCTAGAAAATTGGCTGAGTGTCATAAGATTACAAAAATGCATGATGGAATATTGAGACATCACCAAGATTTTAATTGTAGAGAAAAACGATAAAGTCTTGAACTCTTGAATTTTTTTAATGATTGTTGAATAATCTCTTTGTATCATTTTCTTCATCAACGACCCAAGTAATGATCTTCAATCTGTGTAAGGTATGTATGTTGTGAGCTTATTCTCTCTCGTATATTGAATGATAACTCGTTTTACAGTCCTAGGTTAAAAATGAACCTAAATTGTATTTCATGTAGAAGTTGAGTCGGATTAGGAAACATAATGTTTTTTTAATGCCTGGTAACACATACAATCTCATGGTTAATTGGCTTTGATTGCATGATTGAAAATACGAAGTTCAACCCAAACTATACCTAGATAAGGGATGAATAGGAGATTATGCGAAATTAAATGTACTTAACAATTAATTAATTATTTACTAGATGGTTAATCATGCAATTCATATTTTCCTATGTTGAATTACCGCAATTATGAAAGCAATAAATAACACATAATTGATCTTGAGAAACCTCAACTGGGTAAAAACTCCGGGTACTTTGCCAGTCAACAATCCACTATAAACGATTTATAACTTACAGTCTACCAGACTAGACAACGACACGTACTATCTGACCTACTGACTGCAATTCCAATAGCTCTCCTAGATTTTGTGTTCCTGTACTAACTCCCAGCTGCAGTTTCCAAAACTCTTCTAGATAGCGCTCTCCTACAGCAACTCTCAACTTTGTGAAATCATCTATCTCCTATAGATTAGTGAAGAACACAGTGTTCTTCAACGACTGAAACTCCAGTCACCTTTCATTGATCTTCAGAAAATCCTGCAGATATGAAGGAAACAACAGTTTGGTATTTGGATTTAGAATTTTATGTTTCTCACCGCCAGACAAAATCACTATGTGAATAACGATGGTTGAAAGCTTCAGAGGATGAAGAGAATATGAAAACAATGTGTTCTCTCAATGATAAACTTTGGAAAAAATCGTTCTGTAGTGTTTGGTATTTATAGATTTGGTTTTAGAATTGACTTGGGCTGGACAAAAAGCTTTAAAAAATTCATTAAATTTTTTTCGGATAACACTGTCACTTGAGCGAGGGATGAGCGACAGGTGTTACTCGAGTGACATGTGTTACTCGAGCGAAGGAGAGGCGACAGGCGGGCGACGCAGTTCTGTTTCTGATGCTCGAGCCAAACCTTGGCGATAGTCTAGCGAAATTCCAATGCTTTTTTTTCTTTCTTTCCCATTCTCAAACCCTAGACCTAATATACCTTAATTTCATCTAATTACACATTACTCCTTGACTTTTACAATATATCAAATTTAGTCCTTTTTAATCACAGATTTGTCAATTACATCGTATACCTAACAATGATGATTTAGTTAAACTCGCTTGAATTAATTTTTACTACCTTACGATTGTGTGCTACCATCTTTACAATCACAAGACCTTCCTTCTTTTTTTCTTGTTCATTTTTGCCCTTGAACTCCTTCAGTTCAGGTCGAGTCCCCTCTTATATGCTCCATGTATCCTTAAACTTCTAATTCTTCCCAATTTGATCCATGTCATCTACAATGATCAAACCTTGGCTGGTAATATACGTCCCATTCCCACAGAGTTGATGATATTCTCTCTTGAGTCTTAGATCATCATTGCTACTACCAAAATAAACTAAAAATTCAATAAGTTTAAACAACATTCATTGAAAGTTTATAGTTTCTCCTCCGAAAATGTCACTTGCTACCACATTGTAAAATGCACTTAACCCATTTTCATCCATGTCTGAGAAGTTTGATACATAATCAAAAAGCCTCCCGTACTTTATACATGCTCGACTAGGTTGAAGGTCAGTGTTTATGGAGTAGCTAACAAAATTCAGGTAGTCATTCACTGACGATTTTTCTAGATGGTAGTCTGATCAGGAGCAGATTTTTTTTAGCTGGTCCTTGACATGCCTATACCACACATTTGGAAGTAGGCACAATAAAGTAGGTTTGCAAGGAGGAAGAAAAATCCGTCTACCTCTCCACGCATATAAAACCCATTATTCTTCACCATTTCCCCAAAATTGGGTTCTTCATCTTTCTCTCTCTCTCTCTCTCTAACTCTCTAGCTAGCAAAATAGGTATCTCTTCATATAGGAATGACCTTCATGCTTTTGCATGATTTCCAGTTCACAATTCATTTCCTATATTTAGTTATGCTTTTCTACGTTAAACTGTGTTTCTTTAAAGGTTCCTCCTATTCTAATGTTCGAATGATGATGAACAACATATGTTTTCATTCATATTTTGGAATAAAGAATACAGAGAATATATATAGGGATGAAACCCTAATTAAAGATCTGTCGATGATCTGTAGACACCTAAGATATCTTCTAAACAAGGAAAATATCAATTGTCAATTTATAAAGTATTGTTGATTATCTCAACACCCCCCCTCAAGTTGGTGCATAGATGTCACACAAGTCCAACTTATCTAAGAATTTTACAAACACTCGATTTGAGACTGCTTTGGTGAGGATGTCGGCCAACTGATCTTCTGATCGAATCTTAGGCAATTCCACAATCTTTCCATCCAATTTTTCCTTAATGAAAAATTTGTCCACCTCGACGTGCTTTGTCCGATCATGTTGTATTAGATTATGAGCAATGTTACACGCTACTTTATTATCATGAAATAATCAGATAGGTTGTTTTGGTAGATAGCCCAAATACTATAAGAGGATTCTTGGCCATAACACCTTTCAAAGTCCAAG
>CAIGRQ010093240.1:6569-20356 GCA_903798375.1 Fraxinus sp. D2006-0159
TTTTTGTTTTTTTTTGCTCAAAAATTAAACTAAATACCGTCAAAATAAACATAAATTGATTTGGATGCTAGATTAGCACACAAACAAGTTTTGAAATTTTTTTATGGATTGGAGACCCAAAAAAAATGAAGAACGCGAAAAACACGAAGAACGAAAAAAAAAAGACTTAACCAAAAAGGACAAATAAATAGAATATAACCTTAATTTTTGGAATCTTGCTCTTATATCAATTGATGCGAACCCACGTAGCAATAACAGCTACGAAACCCACACAAAATTGATTCAACCCAAGAAAGTCAAGAAATCAACGTTTAAACTTGATTAAAAAATATTGAATCAAGAAACTAACACAATCGCAGATAATATGTTGACACCGTGATTATAAGACTCAAGAATCTCACTCGATTTGTTCAAACGTCACAAGAAAATAATCTTGATAAGTTCAAAATTAATTGGATGAAGAGTAAGAAGAAAGCAATAATGCCTTGCAATAATTTCTCAATAATTGCGTGTTTTACAATGAATATAATGAGTCTTATTTATAACGAACCCATAAAATCTAGCTAAAAAATGGAATTAATAGTTTAAATATCACGAATTACCATAAAATTAGAGTTTTAACTAAAATAGAAGATTGCATGAAATTGAAAAAATCCCGTCCAGAAACTGTACCATGCGGCCGCATAGTGAAACTTCATGCGGTAGCATAGGCTACTTCAACTATTCTTAATTTGGTTCGGTATCTATGCATGCAACCGCATAGCCATGCATAGGTAGGCTATGAGGTCGCATAATTTTATCTCTAAGCTCATTTGTCTATTGTTTGCACCAAATTGATCCATCTTATTTTTTCTTCCAAACCCAACACGAAACTTGTTTATTTGTTTGTTATGATCAATGTTTCGTCCACTGTAACTTGAGCAAACTATCTCATAGCCTTCTTGACTCGCTTCGCTCACAACCTAGCCATCGATCCTCCCTCAACTATCAATGGATCATTGCCTGAACTAACTCCTGTATCATGGATCACATTAGTTGTTTTCTAACATATAATAATATTATGTTGTAATACTTTCTTAATCATCATAATAGACGTCAATAATTTTTTCTAACTTGAAAATTGTTTTGTAGTTGCATTGTAACTAAAAAATCTTGGCTCCCCATTTGTAAGTTTAAGTGTTTAATTTAATCTTACTAAAAATAGTCGGCGTCAACTATTTTACGGTAAATATATGTTCAATTGAATTAGTTCAATCTAGTGTTTGAACTTCTCGAATTGTACTCAACCGAACATTTGAGTTGATCCAACTTTGTAGTCGATCAAATTGAATTAGTGATTGAGGTATCATCGAAAAATGACGTATTGAGTCGCAAAATCTGACAGCAATCCATTTCAACCAACAAGCAATTTATTTCAACGAAAAAAAATAAAATTATTTCAACCCAAAAAAAGAAAGACCCGTAAACCAACACATTAACATAGGAATCTTTTTCCCCCTTTTACGAAATTTAAAACTTCATGTAATCAATCACTCACCAAGTTCATATAACAAGCGCGTACAATCATCAGGCCTTACTAAATTCCTTTTTGTTACACAACTGGATTGTACTGAAGCATTCAATGCAGAGTTCCAAATTGTAGCATTGATGTAGCATGTTCAAGAATATATAGCCCGACCCCCCCCCCCACCCCCACCCCCACCCCCCCACCCCCCCCCCCCCCCAAAAAAAAAAAAAAAAAAAAAAAGCCAGGTTTTTATGTCCATAATGTGTTGTGGTTGCTTAAGATAAATTTGTTATTGATTTGGACTACAGATATAGCATTGGACAATAGAGACTTAGAGAAAGGGTTGATATCAGCAACAGGAAGCCAAAACTCTCCATCTGAACCGTCTCCCGCGCCATCACCATCCGCAGCAACTCCACCAGCTCTGGTCTTATCAAATTCTGGGAAGCGTATTGATCAAGCTGGGAGAAAGAAATATGTGAAAAAGGTTACTGGCAGGCACAATGACACGGAGCTACATTTGGCAGCTCAAAGGGGTGATCTTGTGGCTGTGAAGGCGATACTTAATATTGATTCTCAAATGGTGGGGACTCTAAGTTCAACAGATTTTGATCGAGAGGTTGCAGAGATCAGAGCCTCGGTTGTGAATGAAGTAAATGAGTTAGGAGAGACAGCATTATACACTGCAGCAGAGAGAGGGCATTTTGATGTGGTAAAAGAGCTACTGAAGTATTCTAATAAGGAAACACTTGTGAAGAAGAATCAATCTATGTTTGATCCTTTGCATATAGCTGCAAGAGAAGGCCACCATGGTGATTATCTGAACTTATTGTTCTTCTTTTTTTTACCTCATTTTGAAGTATTCTAGATATTGCTCTCTAGTTGCCCCTCTGGTTTCAGTTATGTGATGGTTTATTACGTTGGAAACTTGGCCCATAAAAATTATCTTAATTTATTTAAAGAGATGAGGGACAAGGTTTTAGCAGTGTATATAAGTTTTGAATTTGATTTCAGATTCTTGGATGTTAATTATATTTGAGAAATTCATTTGCTGTCTTCGATCTGTGAATTCATAGAACCTGAGGACGCAGACCCTGTTGAACTTTTCTCATTATTAGTGGAGGGCATATTGACAGCATGGAATTTGGATATAAAGCACAGGCTGAGACCATTTAGCATTATCTAAAGGTTTAGTTCACTATAATGGGTTGACTTTGGACTGATGGAGCATGTTTTACATTTAGAGTTGAGCAGAAAATATTACATGCCTGCTGTGTGTAATGAGAAAAATATCCCCTGCAGTTGCGTGGAAACAACTTCAATTCATTTCTTTTTCAGATCCTGGAATGTTAACATTTTCCTGGGTGATGGGTCGATCTGATTGCAGTTTTCAAAATTACAGCATTGCTTGCATCTGGCACAATCAATCCACTGGAAGACGATTCATTGAAAGTGCATGAGCTTATGTTATGAAGTCCTTGGTCAATCTTCGAAATTGACCGACTCCCGTCTAACCTTTCTTTTCTGTGTTGTGTCTTTTGTCCTCTGTTTTGTTGTTTCTATCAGGCCTGACACTGACATCAAATCATTTAATTTCAGCAATTGTTCAAGTGCTTTTAGACCATGACCCTGAACTAAGCAAAACAATTGGTCCTTCCAATGCAACCCCTCTTATAACTGCTGCTTCAAAAGGGCACATGGATGTAGTTAATGAACTGCTGTCTAAGGATTGTAGCTTGCTGGAAATTTCCAGATCTAATGGAAAAAATGCATTGCATTTAGCCTCCAGACAGGGGCATGTGGACATTGTCAATGCATTGCTTGAGAGAGATCCACAATTGGCTAGAAGAAAAGACAAGAAAGGACAGACTGCATTGCATATGGCTGTGAAAGGGGTTAACTGTGAGGTGGTTAAATTGCTCCTCGACGCTGATGCAGCTATTGTGATGCTGCCAGACAAATTTGGAAACACAGCATTACATGTAGCCACAAGGAAAAAGCGAGTAGAGGTACGTTTTAGTTTGCTGTTTTAAAATTTATTCTATTAGTGTACCTTTTACTTCAAACACATGAATTATATCCCAAACCAAATTGCTTGTTATCCCCCATTGAAAATTAATATAAATTTACTCTTATCAAGTTTCATAAGCACAAATTTTCATATGCTCCATAAATTTTCTATACGAGTATATGTATCCGTTATTATCATAAGAAATCCCTGAAGAACTTTGAACGTTGTATAACTCATGAATGCTGTCTAGTGAAAAATACATCTATTTGTTAGTAAAGAGAGGCCATTTGATAACCCGGTTCTTGTGTTTCTGATGTTAAAAATGAGAGGCCATAAATTACTTTTTTTCTTTTGGTTGAGAAAACATAAGCAGAAGAGAGAACATAATTGATAAAAACTTGCTTTTGAATGTAGTTTAGTCGTGGTAATTTTAATTACAAGGTAATTTTGCTGCATTCTTCTAAAGAAAAAGAAAAACAATTTACATTGTATTTAGAAAAGAAAAACAACAGGCTTTATTCATATATAACTTCACTGTGGATTTTCTCCCTTTCAGCTAGCAATATTGCCCCTGTTCCATGCCTGCTTTTAGAACTTCAAAACATGGTGCCAATGCAATGCTGATATACACTCATACACGTGCTATTTCTTAATTTAGTTGTGGGGAATTTTTTTTCCTTGCAGATAGTCAACGAGTTGTTAAGCCTTCCTGATACCAATGTCAATGCACTGACAAGAGATCACAAAACTGCTCTTGACATTGCTGAAGATCTTCCACTCTCCGAAGAATCTTCACAAATAAGGGAATGCCTTTGTCGTTATGGTGCCGTTAGAGCTAATGACTTGAACCAACCAAGGGATGAGCTACGGAAAACTGTTACTCAAATCAAGAATGATGTCCACTTCCAGCTTGAGCAAACTAAGAGGACAAACAAAAACGTTCATGGAATTGCCAAAGAGCTTCGGAAACTCCATAGAGAAGGCATCAACAATGCTACCAACTCAGTAACTATAGTGGCGGTGCTATTTGCAACAGTTGCCTTTGCAGCCATTTTCACTGTGCCCGGTGGGGATGACAACACAAATGGGATGGCCGTCGCCGTGAAAAGTATTTCCTTTAAGATCTTCTTCATATTCAATGCTATTGCACTTTTTACGTCCCTTGCAGTTGTGGTCGTTCAAATTACATTGGTTAGAGGCGAGACTAAGGCTGAAAGACGTGTAGTAGTAATTATTAACAAACTGATGTGGTTGGCTTCAGTGTGTACTTCAGTGGCATTCATGGCATCTTCTTATATAGTGGTTGGGCGCACATACCAGTGGGCTGCAATATTGATTACTGTTGTTGGTGGAGTTATAATGGGCGGGGTTCTTGGGACCATGACTTACTATGTGGTGAAGTCGAAGAGGATACGATCGATGAGGAAGCAGGCTCGAAGTGGCTCCACCTCCTGGCGTCACTCAGAGTTTTCTAACTCGGATGTCGACCCGATTTATGCCCTCTGATCGAAGAAAATACCATTCTTGAGAATGTGGACGAAGTAGAATTGAGATTTTAATTCCTGCTCTTAGTACCAAGTATAGATGTGAACATGTAGTTGACTTCTTACATCACGTCAGTTGCTGATTTATATTTGACGTGAAATCTATGTTTTTAAATTTTCACTTCTCACTTGGTATTTTCTTTAGTTTATATACAATACTTGTTCGAAAATTAGAGAAGAAATTATTATTTAAAATCTAAACAAACCTTCATCATATTATAATACCTTTTATTCTTTGAAACTCATCTCCCCAGAAATGAAAATTTTCATCTTTAAAGACTAATGTTAGACATCTTTAAAAAATAATGTTATTTATAGTGAAAACTATCGATAGTTGTTATATGTTATATACAAGTGATAATTTTTTATTTGATGCAATATGATGACTATCGATAATTTTTATTATGAATATCATTATTTTAAATAAAAAATTATTCTCTACTTTAATATATAATGTGACATTATTTTTATTTATTATTGAACAATGTGGATGACCTTACTACATGGTCATAGATTGAGATGCTAATGACGAACATCATTATTCACATTAGAAATATAAATGTCGTAAGACACGTATATTTATCTTGATACAAGCTTCAACAATAAAATTTGAGCTTGCAAATTCATTCATTTTTTTTAAATAAGAAAATATTATAATAATTATTTATTATTTCCTTAAAAGCCTATAGAATCCATTATCAAGTAAATTAACAAGCATAAATTGAATTAATAGATAATATATTTTGAGTAAAATAAATTTTTTTTTAATTGAGCAAATAATTCAATTTTTTAAATTAATTTTTTAACAATTGTAATTTAAATAAAAACAGTTTGATTTAGGGTGTGTTCAGTATAATTCAAAATCCAATTAAAATTGAAAATATAGTCGTTATTTGTCTCACCCGTCTAATAAAAATCAACAATAACGACTAATTTTTCAATTTTAATCCAATTTTAATATCTACCTAACACCCTTAATTTAATTTTGAAACTGTGTAAACCTAGACCACTTGCTCCTAAATCAACTGTATTTTTGTACTCTCCATGATTAGGGTAACCGTTAATAAATAACGCTACATTCGTCCGTCCGCTGCCTCCCTCCATTGGAAGCTTAAACCTCACAAAACCCTCGACGGACAAATTTACACAGAATCCTAATCAACTTCTACTGATTTCTTGTCGCATAAATTGAGAAAAAGGAATTGCAATGAACAATCTCAAGTTATCATGGGAGGTGTCATCGACGCTGCAGTTACAGTCGGAGAATGGAGAAGAAGAAGTCCTCCAGTTATTGGCCATCGACATGGAGCGCAACCGCCTGTTTTTCTCCTCATCGGCAAACTTTATATACGCTACTCAAATTCCTTCACCTCAAGTAAGAAACATGTATTAGTCTCCATTTTATAGGTGTTTATGTCTCCTTTCATTTCCGTGCTTATTCATCAAGCAAAATAAATCGAAAGCGTTTGATTTTATGGTTCCAATAGAGCATGTTTAACTAAGCCTAGGACAACAAGTAAAAAATTACTTTTTTTGTATACTCTTATCGAAGTATCAAAATAAATAATTACTCTCAAGTCTCACCAATAAAAGGATTTTTTTTTTTTGGAAATTACATTTTAACTGAAAAGAAATTTTTAAGCTTATCCAATCTTGCTCGTAATCGCATAGGTATGCATATCTAACTTTTTTCACAGTCTTTAGTGTTTATTTTTGAAAAGTCTTTCTTTCTAGCCAATCAGTTGTTTTAGGTTGCGTGGGCTGATGAAAAATTGATACGTATAAATTGTATTTATTTGATGATGTTGAAGTTAATTCTAAACATGAAATGGGTTCCTCAAATTACTATTTTACATAAAAAAAAAATTTTGTCTATTGTTTTTCAGTCTTGCATTCTCATTCGTATCTGTCTATTGGAAACTGAAAGGAAGGGATTTTGATGTGCAGCCTATTGAAGTTAAAGTGACCAAAATGTTAAATGTTTGGACGGACTTTATGAACTTAGGTTGGTTAATTGAATGGCAGAACAGCCTCATTTGAGTTTGAGCTTCACATGCTGTATCACTTCTCTTTAATTATGCAGGCTATTGAAATAATAATGGCCAAAACCATTCTGCATGAACTTGGCATCGAAACAATCTAGTGAGAAACGAAAAATGAGAAGATTAAAAACTAAACAGAGATTTGTTTATGATGGAAATTTAAGAGTGAACTAGCAATGTCCACATATTTTTCTGAAGTTGCTCATATGTTATACTGATAATATCAAGAGTTCTTGGATGATTATGCATTTGTGTTTTCCTCTCTTTCTTTCTTTCTCTTTCTAACAAGTTGGTTGTGACTTAAACCAGATTGCAGGAGCATGGAGTAAAACCTTGTTACCTGCTTTTGTTCAGCTCATTGATTTAGAAAGTGGAGATTTCATTACTGCCTTGGAATATCTTATGGAGAAGGAAGCCTTGATCATTGGAACTTCTTTTGGACTTCTGTTACTTTATAATGTGGATGATAATGCAACAGAAATTGTTGGCCGAGTGGAAGGTGGTGTAAAGTGCATCTCACCTAGTCCAGATGGAGATCTGCTTGGAGTAATTACTGGTTTTGGGCAAATTCTAGTGATGACTCTTGATTGGGATGTATTATACGAGATAGCCCTCGATGATCTTCCTGAGGATGTTCATGTACGTAAGGACTTCTTACAGTATTCGCCAATCTGTTAGCATGCTTTTCGAATATCTTTAAATCCTTACTAGCCTTTAATATTTTGTTGTGTGATCTTTTGGATAAATTGTACCGTGTAATTATCCAATGCAGAATGTGTTGAACCAACATTTGAACTGTTCGTGTGGACAATTATTTAATTGTGCTGTACGTAAAAAACTGGACTAGCTCGGGTAGTCGAACTGGAAGACCAATGAAATAGGTATCAGATCAGTCCAGGTGGGTCTATTGGATCACCTTGCTAACATTCCAGACCTGTCAAACCTGGGCTGGTTTTTGAGTGACCCGTTTGCAAACATACCAGACTAGTCAAACTTGGATGGTTTTAGGTAAACTGGTGACCCAGTATGCAAACATACCAGACCTGTAAACTTAAGCGGGTAAAACAGCATCACCCTTCGCCAAGAGGGAAGAAAGATTCTGGTAAACAATTAACATTAAGAAAATAACTGTCATAACCAAGAGAGCCCTTTAGAACTTACGCTTTCTTGCACCTCTAAAACTTGAAATACGTGTATTAAATGATTCAGTTTCCGGACCATCTTTGTTCTAAGTTGTGGAGTTCAGATGGCATTATTGTATCTATTACTGGATAGGGTATGATTATGTCAGCATAGAAAAAAATCGCTCCAAAATAATGATGTTGACTAATGATACTGAAGTTGGGGGGATAAAGTTTAAAGATTCACCATTGTCATCAGTCATGTCAACTTTGGAGTCTTTCTGACCCTGGAACACACTGTAGCTTGGAATGTCATTGATTATGAGAGTTGTTGGTGAAGGTCTGCTTTAGTTATATAATGATGCATGGACACTTACTATGGCAGTGTGTTCGTGTCCGACATGTGTTTTGTCGTGTCGAACACGACACTCTTCGGAAACTCTAAGGACTTATATTTAACAAGCCACATGTCCTTGTCCCGTTATGTATATTTTTCAAATTATCGATGCTTGATAGATACATTAGAGACCATCTCCAGCAAGTGTCAAACATGTCATGCGTCATGTCCTTTATTAAAAATTATAGAAATAAATATATAATATCTGAATTCAAAATTTTAAAGAATTTATATGGACGTGCCTGTGTCCTACTTTCTAGAAAACTCACGTCTTGGCATGTCCATTTCGTATCCATGTCTGCAACTACTTATATTTTTTAGTTGTATTTCAAACAGTTTCTTGTAGATAATGTGCTCAATTTAGCATAGTAAATAAAGAAGTCCCTTCATTTACATAAAATAAATAAATAATTTTTTTTCTTTCACATCTAGTAAATAACACTTGTTTGAAAGAAAGATAGTTTCAAATTCTCGTATGGTGTAACAATAGCATGGAAAATTGAGTTTTTACTGTTTTATATAATTGTTTAATGAGTCATTATATTGAACTATATTTATAGGAATCAACATTTTCTTCTAGCTATTCATTTGGAAGTCCCATTTCATGGAGAGGGGATGGGAAATTCTTTGCGACATTGAGCAAGGTGCATGATTCTTTTCCCTTGAGTAAGAAGCTTAAAGTTTGGGAACGTGATTCTGGGACACTCCATTCTGTCTCAGAATTAAAGCCCTTTATGGGATCAGCTGTAGATTGGATGCCAAGTGGAGCACGAATTGCCACAGCTTATGATCGGAAGGAAGAGAAGCAGTGTCCATCCATAGCTTTCTTTGAGAGAAACGGCTTAGAAAGAAGCTCATTCAGTATCAATTTAGGAACTGATGTGACCATAGAAATCCTTAAGTTTAACTGTAACTCAGAGCTTCTTGCTGCTGTCATCAGAGGTGAAACATTTGACACCATCAAGATTTGGTTATTCAGTAATAATCATTGGTACTTAAAGCAAGAGATCAGATATTTAAAGCAGGAGGCAGTTAAGTTCATGTGGGATCCAACAAAGCCTTATCAGTTGATTTGTTGGACTCTTCATGGCCAAATTACAACTTACAAGTTTTTCTGGGTTACATCTGTCATGGATAACTCAACAGCATTTGTCATTGATGGCTCAAAGATACTAATAACTCCACTTCCTTTATCCTTGATGCCACCTCCTATGTACTTTTTTAACTTAGAATTTCCTGCCGCTGTTATGGATATGGCTCTGTGTTCTGATGTTTCTAAAACTCATCTAGCTGCATCTCTGTCAGATGGAAGTTTGTGTATAGTAGAGCTTCCTCTGCTTGATCAGTGGGATGAGCTAGAAGGCAAAGAATTTAAAGTTGAGATTATGTCCTCCGATACTGGTTTTGGATCTTTTATACATCTCGCATGGTTGGATTCACGTGTGCTTCTTAGTGTTTCCCATTTTGGTTTCAGTCATAGTAATTTCACTAAGGGAAAAGATTTTAACAAGGATTGGTGTGCTGGATATTACCTGCTAGAATTTCAGCTTACTTGTTCTGAAAATCACATTCCTGGTTCAATGACATGTTCAGGCTGGCACGGGAATGTTTCCAGTCAAATCTATCTTGAACAGATAGTAATTGGTATAGCTCCTAAACCATTTAATAGATATTCAGCATTTGTTCAATTTGATGGTGGAAAAGTATTTGAGTACATATCAAAATTGGGCGTGGACAAAGAAGTTCCTCTTCAGAGATGTGATGACATGGGTTTTTTAGCATCCTGCCCATTGATGGTCATTGCTCCTCTTGGAGGCTATGATGAGCAAGAGAAAGATTTGCTTTTTGGGCTCGATGACCATGGCAGGCTGCATCTTAAGGGAATGATAATGTGTAACAACTGTAGTAGTTTTTCAGTTTACTCTAATTCTGCTTGCAAAAGGATTACACATTTGGTACTTGCGACTAAACATGATCTATTATTTATTGTTGACATTGATGATATTTTGCTTGGACAATTAGAAGAGAAATATGATAATTTCCTGCCTGTTATGAAGAATGGTAAGGGTGCAAATGAAAAAAATTGTATAAACATATGGGAAAAGGGGGCACTGGTTGTTGGAGTCCTTCATGAAGATGAGTCTGCTATCATAATGCAAACAACTCGAGGAAATCTTGAATGTGTCTATCCAAGGAAATTAGTCCTTGCTTCAATTGTCAATGCTCTGGTCCAAAGGCGTTTTAGAGATGCATTGCTCATGGTACGGCGGCATAGGATAGATTTTAATGTTATTGTCGACCATTGTGGTTGGCAAGCCTTTCTTCAGTCAGCTGCAGAATTTGTGATACAGGTTAATAACCTGAACTATATAACTGAGTTTGCTTGTGCAGTGAAGAATGAAGATGTCATGGAGACACTGTACAAAAATTATATGTCCCTACCTTGCATAAATGAAGATAAATCTGTAGGACATGGTGGACCCAAGGGTTTGGATGATAGCAACAAAGTCTCTTCCGTCCTGAGGGCTATACGTAAGGCTCTTGAAGAGAAAATTGAGGAAAGTCCTGCGAGGGAGCTCTGCATTTTGACTACTTTAGCTCGAACTGATCCCCCAGCTCTGGAGGAAGCTTTGGGAAGAATAAAGGTTATCCGAGATAGGGAGCTCTCTGTAACAGATGATACCCTGAGAGTGTCCTATCCTTCTGCTGAGGAATCTCTGAAGCATCTCTTATGGTTGGCTGACCCGGATGCTGTCTTTGAAGCTGCTTTAGGACTTTATGATTTGAATTTAGCAGCTATTGTTGCATTGAATTCCCAAAAGGATCCAAAAGAATTTCTTCCAATTCTCCAGGAATTGGAATGCATGCCAACAGTTTTGATGCAATATAACATAGACCTTAAACTGCAAAGGCATGAACATGCTCTCAGGCACATTATGTCTGCAGGAGATGCTTACTACGAAGATTCTATGAACCTGATGAAGAACAATCCCAAACTTTTTCCCTTGGGGCTTCAGCTGATTGGTGATCCTCATAGGAGACAGAAAGTTCTTGAAGCATGGGGAGATCATCTTAGTTCCACGAAGTGCTTTGAGGATGCTGCTTCCGCTTATTTGCGTTGTTTATGTTTAGAAAAAGCTTTAAAGGCTTATCGTGCTTGTGGGAATTGGAAGGGGGTTTTGACAGTTGCTGGTCTTATTAAACTTGGAAAGGATGAAATTTTGCAGCTGGCACATGAGCTCTGCGAGGAACTTCAGGCTCTTGGTAAACCAGGGGATGCTGCCAAAATTGCCCTCGAGTACTGCTGTGATCTTAACAATGCTATTAGTCTATTGGTCTGTGCAAGGGATTGGGAGGAGGCTTTGAGGATTTCTTTCTTGCACAGGAGAGATGATCTCATTTCAGAAGTGAAAAATGCTTCTATTGAGTGTGCAAGCACGCTTATTTGTGAATACGATGAAGGACTGGAGAAAGTTGGTAAGTACTTGACTCGATATCTAGCAGTTCGCCAAAGAAGATTATTGCTTGCTGCAAAGATCCAATCGGACGAGAGATCAGTTAGCGAACTTGATGATGAAATTGCTTCGCAAGCTAGCAGTAGTTTCAGTGGAATGAGTGCATACACTACTGGGTATGTTTTGTATCTGTACTTGGTCATGCTTCATTATGCCTTCTTTTCATATGCATTTTCCTTTTTTGTAGCTAGAATTTTTTGCCAATGTTTTCCCCATAGGCATTGATATTATCCAGATTTGCTCTTTACATCTGGCATCTAGAGACTTTTTCTTAAGAATATTATTTAAAATCAAATGCTCTCAGCGCTGATTGATGTTGTCACTATGATGGATTTTGTTTCCCTTTTTCCTGGCTCTTGTCCCATTACCACCTCTTAACTTCATCCATCTTCGAGGAAGGATATATTGGACGTTGTGACATATGGAAAAGCGTTTTACTCAGAGAAAACCTTCATTTACTAATCTATCTGTATCACCTGAAATTCAGTATTGTTTAATTGTTTATGCTAGTTTCCATCAATCAGCACGGGTAGAATTTTTCTGAAGCATGTAATACTGTAGATATCTGGCCATATTTTTATTGGATCTTGAGACAGCCTATGTGTCTGACTTAGAGACCATTAGCATCAACACAGAGACATTTGCAGAAGGTGCTCCCCTCTCATTAATGCCATTGAAGGACTTGGCGGAACAAGAAGTTCTTTCTCTTTTGGGGTAGGGTGTTATGATTTGCTGAGGGATTTTGTTCCATGTTTGTGGCTCATAGAAAACCGCGTCGTGCCTTGACTATTAAATGCTCGTTCACTAGAATTTTTAAGCTGGCCACCTTTATTCTCTGAATGTTATACCACTTTTTGTCTCTCTTTTTCTTCTGCTATAGCTGTATAACCACTACCACTCTCATCCTCCAAGTTCCATTACTGTGCATCATACCATAGCAAGTATCTATCTGGTAGTGTCGAGTGTGTAAGTTCACAGAAGAGACTAGCCGATACTTGGGGCTTAAGTCATTTGGAGAGGAAAAAGGAAAGTTCTATGATCGCATTCGATTTTGGCTCTTCGATGGATTAGGTAGAGACAAACTTCTATCCTTTTTCTGGAACCACTACAATGACTACACAATTTCTTCCCGTTTATGATAAAAAAACAAAAGATATAATCTCTATTATTTGGCTTTAAATTACTTGTTGAGGAGAACGATATAGGACTGGTATAAATTTACTTCTGTTTTGGAGTGGAGGTCATAGCTCCTTAGGTTTACGCGAGATATGTTATTAACTTCTCGTATTCAACACTCACTGAACTTGTAGCTATTTTATTTGATTTCCGTTCATCAATCTGGAAGATAGGTTCTCTTTGACAGTGAAGCAATGCTCCTTATCCTGTGATCTTGAAATAAAAAAATGTGCCGCAATCAGCCATGAAATTATTCAAAGTGTTAATTCACTATTCTCTGTAGCTCGAAGTTGTGTATTATGGCTGAGAAGGTTTAATTTGGTAATACAATGGTTTTTCATAATTTATTTTCCGATGTTTGAAATGTTTGCCAAGGCAATTTCCAATCATTCCATAACCAAAGTAAACCTCCAGATCTCCTGGAAGCAGAACCACACACCCCCCCCCCCCCCCCCCCCCCCCCCCCCCCCCCCC
>CAIGRQ010093247.1:0-12671 GCA_903798375.1 Fraxinus sp. D2006-0159
ATCTCCTAGAGCATTAAGTAGACTAACTACCTTCTGCTCACCAGAGATCTTCTCCCCACAGTTTGTTAAGTCTTGTGTGATCCTATTGAATCTATCCATATTATCTTTAATATCAAGACTAGGATCAAACTTAAAACTAAAGAAGAGTCTCCACAGAAAGCATTTATATGGTAGGAACTTATTGAGGTACTGTTTTTCTAAGGCAATCCAAAGTTGTACATCAGTCTTAGTTTCTCCTACTTTCCTAATCAGGATTCAGATAAGTGCAGAAACATAGTGCTCTAAGCCAATTCATCTTGTTCAGTTTTTCTAGTCTCAGTTATAAACCTCTTACCTGAGGACGAAAATTCTTGTGTTCTCTTATTCTTTATTTCTAGTGCTTTATAGTTTTGTGATTTGTTGGTAAAGTGCCTTATAATTTGAACCTAATCTTAACAATAGGGGGTTAAATGGGGATTGGAGCCATCCTCGTCCCGCCCAATCCCCGCTTAAATAGGGATGGGATGAGAATATCCCCCAATAGGGAGGGGGATGGGGACCGCATCCCCCAATAAGATCAATAAGTTGATTCGAGATTTTGCTCTCAACTTCTTGTTCTTAAAAAAAAAATGTCTTTCTTGATGAAGTCTTTCCGAGACCAGTCCATTGTCATTTCTAAAGAGATCTCATACAAATTTAGAATATCTTTAATACTTGAACAATCTCACAAAGCAGCACCACAAAAAATCATACTGTCATCATCTTAAAACACTCTGTGAAGGACATTATAAGTCTCCTAAACGTTAGAAAACATGCATTTCAATTTAGAACAACCAACATACCTACAAAGAATCGATTTGGATAATGTTGGTTCTCATCTTTCACATAGAGCCGACCAATTTTTGAAGAACTTTAATCCAAACGAGAAAACTTCATTCCGATTCACGAGAAAATCAGATCAAACCAGATGATACCACAACTTATTTACAAGGTTTCTCCACTTATATGATAAATCGTATATGTACAATTTTTCCATCTATGTGCAGAATTAATAAACTATCTATACAATTTTGTTTACTTATAATTGAGTAATTTTGTGAGATTAAATTAGAAATTGTCGTTTTAAATTCTCGAAAAGTGTTGATCCACATCTACAAAATAACTAGGGTTTTGCAGTACTTTATAGAATAAAAAATCAATCCAAGTTGATTGAAAAATAAGATTCTTTGTTTATGTGTGAACAAAGAAGCGGTAGCCCACCTCATCGAAGCGTGTAAAGCTAAATGATCAAGTTGGTTATTCCCTTCTCTAACTTCCAAAGAATTACTTTAGGGTGCTGGATTTTACACCTATTCACACACCCTTAGCCTCAAATTCAACACTTCTCTTGCAACAAAAAACGATTTTTTTCCAATAGATTCTTCTAAGGGAATAAATAAAGTGAAGATTATTCAATGTTCATCTCTGAAGTATTCTTTGATGGCCCCTATCAATTTGTTTTTGCATGCTGAGAAGAAAGAATCAGAATATTCAACAGTTTCAACTTTTGGGTTTGAAATGGTGACCTCCAAATTTCTTATCTCCCCATTTTTTCAAAAGATAAGAGATTGTGTTTTTTATTTTTTATTCTTGTTTTCTGAGCCAACAGAAGAAGGTTCGGAACGAACCAAAGATAATTCATTGCAAGTATGCTCGAGATTCGAGAAGGCTCTACATAAATCGAAAGTCAAATGACGTACATAGCAAACTTGTCACGAAGATATTATCGAGAGAAATATTTAGGATTATTAGTAAAAATGAACAAAAAATTGAGAGAATAAACATGATACTTGAATTCAAAAGTCTGAGAAATAAAATATATAACCATTCAACAAACTTCAATGTCATCCTTTTTTCCATTCAAGAATGAAGACTTTTTTTTTTCATTAAAACCTTTACATTTTTTCAACACATGTACATGTCTATATTGTACAATCTTGACTGAATATAAAAATATTGGAGATTTAACTGGTGACTGAACCCCCCTCTATTCCACATCTAATAAACTGCATGAACTTGGAATATGATATCAAAGAATCAAGTTACAGAAGGGAAAAACAAAAGCAAAGTGGATTAAAATTTTCTCAGAAAAACTTGAAAGCATTTTCTCTTTGGCATCCCGCCTCTGAGGAAATTGCAGTTCTAATTCGTCGAAATAAATGTCTATACGATGCTTCAGAAATGGCTGATTCTTATAACTTGTCAACTGATAGAAAAACATGCCAGGGGAGCCAGCGACCATGCCTCGTTGAAAAGTCACTATAACATTCCATTCCCCTGTTAGCAAAATTCTTCTTTGGTTAAGTTCCAACCTGAACAAAATTGTGTAATTCTTCTTTGGTTATGTTCCAATCCGGACGCTCTTGCCATGTAGCTATAAAGGGCTAAGATTCTACTACTAAAATTTTTGTTTTCAAAAATGAACTCAACAATGAGGATAAGCTTTGTTGACCCCAAAAAAAGAATTCAAAGGCTCACTCTTGTCACGTTAAGTATGGATCAAGAGCATTTTTTACCGGAACAACTACGATAATCAGCCTGGAATGGACGCGGGAGGCACTTTCCGGCTAGAGACGATATCGTTTTAGACTCTGACGGTGTGATTTGATGACAACCGCACTATCAACAATTGCCAAACTAAGATAATCAAAAATAAATCTCTCTTCTTGTTCCATGGAATATGTGGAAGGATCGATCAAAAAGGACTTTGGATGTACATTCAAAATAACAATAACTTTTCCTTCGACTTGTATCCAACAATCTTCTAAAAAGGTAATGGAGGAATCTCTTAAGTAATACTGCCCTGAATTCTGGAGGGTTTTTAGTACAGGTATTTGGTATTTTTCATATCTAGATGCCAACCCTTATTTCTTACAAGAAGAAGCTATTTATACTGTCATAGCAAACGTGGTGACCGTTGGATCAACACCACGTGGCCAGATCTCCTATATTGAAGTCTCACATTACTGTTTATTCCTTCAATTAATATTGACAAATGGTCAACCATTCTATATTGTAGGTTGACACACTGACACCTTGACACACTTTATTACAGACGTCATATTAATATTTTATGGGATCTTCAAACTTCTGTTGTGGGTCAGTATCGACTTGAGGAGTTCTGACGCTGTTGAGCTTCGAACATCTCGTAAGGACCTCGGCTTGAGCTTCAAAACCTCCCATAGGGTGTGGTTCAGCATCAGCTTCAGTCCTCATAGAAAGGACTTAGGACGTTAGTTCCTTTTACCATTTAGGCCCTCTTTTGACTTCACTATCGACTTTTCGCTTACGTAGCTTGCTGTCCACGTGGCACTCTCACATAGGGCCTCGGAAATGAGCCATAACAATCTTCATCCTTGGTAAGGAAACTGCTCAAATCAACACCTACAGAGATGCTGAGACAACCGAAAGGTTTTCCTAGAAGAGGTCAGCCTTGAAAATCTGCGTAATGGCTCACTCATTGAAATTTACATACTTTAGGCAAAGAATTCATTGATCCAGCCACAGAAGTGCACATGATGTAATTATCGTAATAATAGAGCAAAGTGAAGAAGGGAGAAAAAAAAATGACACTTCAAGATTGTGTGTTCAAAATTCACAAGGTTGATTTAGCGTTTGAATCATTTATACGGTTAATAATTCATGGGATCGACTGTGCAAGTTCATAGAGTACTCACAAGATAGTAGAATTGAAAGCACGTCTTAATTCATATTAATAAGCATGAAGTACACTAATAGACACTAGTTACATTCAGTTACAAGTTCAAGAAAAACAGAGAAATCTCCATTGGTTTAGCATGGAAAAAAACACCATCTGACCAAAATGAAGAGACTTTTGTACTACATATATAAACATAAACTCCAGGGCTTCTGCATATGTCAAAAAAACCATTGCAGAGGCCACAACTGGCTCCAAACTAAACCTGGATTACAACATAAAGATCCTAGAAATAAACCAAACTACTTAGAAGCATATGGTATATTATTATAAAGCTGCCCAATCTATCTCCACAGAAGGACATTTCTGCAACATGAAATCGGATTCTTCGAAAGAAGGCTCTGAGAAATCCAGAAAGGTAATATCAGATTCTGGTGAAGCCGACACTTCATCAGATGGGGAAGGTGATGATGAAGCCTCCACCTTGATGTTATCCTCTAATGCTTGGTGACTGAATCCTCTATTCAGTGACTCTTCCATATTCGGAACACTTGTTTGTGTTGAAATTTCAGCCTTTGCATCAGATTTAAAACAGGGCCTTTCAGAATTCACCTGTTTCTGCGAATTAGCCAAGCTTTGACATATTGCTTGAAGCTTGGCGTCAACAGAGGAATGCAGGGGCTTGAAATTACTGAATTCTTGGCACAACTGATGCCGAAGGTTGGGGAAATTGAGCCTTGCAAACTCTCCTCTTAGCTTATATGCAGCCTTATCATACGCTAAAGCCGCTTCCTCAGCTGTGTCAAAAGTCCCAAGCCAAAGCCTAGTTCTGTTCTTTGGAAGTCTAATCTCCGCAACCCATTTTCCCCAATGCCGCTGCCTCACTCCTCGATAAAGCTTCGTGGGCTTGGAGGAAGTTCCAGCATGCTTCATTGGGACAGGTTTTGGACAAAGAAAGCTTGAGAATTGGTTCTGCTTATGCAGCATATGGCTACGAGTGTAATTCATTTGCTGATTTTGCAATTGCTGCTGCTGGAACTGGAATTGAGCCTGGATTTGAAGGATCTGAGATGGGGTAAGGAGATTTAGCCCAATAGTACTATCAGTTTGCTCATATCCAAAACTCGAAAACCCGGGATAAAATTCTTGGGTTTTTGAAGGGATTGAGCAAAAACCTGGGTACATATTGGATTCAGTTGAAAGAGAAGAAAAAGAAGAGTCAAAAAGGTAGTCAGTAGAAGGAGGAGGAGGAGAAGGAGGAGGAGGAGAAGGAGAAAGGAGAAGGAGGAGGAGGAGGAGGTGAAGAAGAAGATGAAGAAGAAGAAGAAGAGGAGGAGGAGGAGGAGGAGGAGGTATTTGAAGCACTTTTCATAAATGGTAAAAGCGCTTGCATAAGCTCTTCCCTGAGGGGATCTGTAGAAAAAACTTGACTGCTGCTAGCACTGTATATATCTATAGCTGCTGCCATGATTTCTTATCAAGAAAATACAGAATTCAAATAAAGCAAAAGTAACAAAATACAAAACTTACCACACAGAGGAGCAAAGAGGTCTCAAATAAACAACCCTTTGTTACCCTTAAAACTATATACTGAAATCAAAAGAAAAAACAACCTGAGGGATTAAAAAATAGGCCCTCTTAGTTGTTCTGATTAACAAAAAGAAGGAAATATACAATAAAAAGTGATCTCTATTCTGAATCACCTGGCTTTCGAAAAAATGCCTTCAGGGGTTTGCTAAGAATTTCTTTCCAATTCAAGTTCAAAATCAAGAAAACCAAACCCTGAATTTTTTTTTTATCAAATTTTGAAAGACAGACGATGACAGAAAGGGGATCCAAGAAGCGGGGATTAACAGAGGGGGAAAATAAGAAAAATTGAAGAGAAATGCAAATAAACTCGCTAGTTTTTGTTGCCTCGCTCGACTTGGTAGTAAGCACTCTGTATGCGTATGTATATAAAGGCCTAGACCATGGCTCTCTCTCTTGATTAATTTGATTCTCTCTCTCGCTCTACCCATTTTTCCTCTATTTGCGTAATTATAATCCTATGTTTCGGCTCGCAAGTGGCATGTTGACACGTGTGTAGATGACTGGCATCTGTCTGTTGTTTTGATAAGACACGTGGCATCTAGGCATTGGAAAAATCCTTTTACCTAATAGGCAGTGGACTTTCGACATTAATGATTCACACCTAATTTGCGAGCAATCTGGACCATTGGATCTCTATAATCAAAATCCTAAAATTAATTGCCCATGAAAATATGTTGTTGTTGATGCTTTGAGGCATATTTGAACCCTATTTTTTACTCAAAATGCATTTTAAAATAATATTTTAATAAAAAATATGTAGTGAAAAAATAAGAAAAAAAATTGATTTGCATGTAATACGATTTTATCAAGAAATATGTGGTTCAAATAATGGGGACCAAACAAGATTTTAATATATATATATAATTCATGACTACAATAGTTTAAGAATACAATTTCAAAATTTAAAAAATTATAAAATGAAAAATCGGGTGGTATATAATTGTGACCCACAAATTATATAATTATGATTTAGTGTGATGTCTGATTGTGATATAAGCATATACAATCATGTAACCACCTTATTTTTTTTATAAAAAATAATAATAATGCTTGATTAATGAAATTAAAACTTAAAAATATTGTTTTAGATAATTTTCTCAGATAAAAATCTCCCCACAAAAAAAAATATATTTGTGACAAATAATGATTTAAAAAGTAATATTAGTCAATATATAATGCCTAGCTCCTATTTGACCTTCATTTTATTTTTTGTACGTAAAATGCTATAAATTTCATTTTTTTTTCTATTCATTAAAAAATAAAAAAATAAATTATCATCCCCTAAAAGGTTAAACCCCAACCTTGAAGCCTCCGCCGACCCTGCCCTGGACCATCATGGAGGAGGTAAATCGCAGGATGTGCCTCAACCAGGGTAGAGAGCTTATGGATAGGTTTGGGCTATTAACCTTATGGTAACTCTCGTTTGCAACAAAGTCAATTCCACCTTGCGGGGAATCGAACTCTACACACTAAAGATAAAAATCTCCCCACAAAAAAATATATTTGTGACAAATAATGATTTAAAAATTAATATTAGTCAATATATAATGCCTAGCTCCTATTTGACCTTCATTTTATTTTTTGTACGTAAAATGTTATAAATTTCATTTTTTTTTTCTATTCATTAAAAAATAAAAAAATAAATTATCATCCCCTAATTCCGTCTCGTGGTGGTAAGAGGAATAGGATTCCATTTTCCTATTAATTTCAAACTTATCCAAATAATTTATGTTTGCCTTATCTAATCACTCATTAATTAACCTAATAAATTGCCTTCCGATAGATACATTCAATTGAAAATTACCTGCTAAGACAAATGAGGTGGGACCCTGACACCATGTCGTTCATCAACAAATTTCATTACATGTTTTTATTTCAAAAAAAAAAAAAAAAATTATGATACATTAGAAAATATTCATCTTCACCGAGAATCTAAACAAATAAACTTGATTTTTTTTTTTTTTATAAAAACAATTTAAAATCAGTGTTCTAAAATGCGTAATGCGTTGCGATGCGTCGAGGTCGAGAATCAAGAATCACAAGTTTAAGCGTGTCAATGCGGAGAATAGGCGTCTAATGCGTTTCGTACATTCAATATTATTTTAATTATTTTTAAGGTATTAAATATATTTTTATATAAAAAATAAATTTTTAATATAAAAATTTACAAAAAATAGAGATTAAAATTGAAAATATAATCGTTATTGTTGACTTTTATTAGACGGGTGGGGTCCAATAACGACCATATTTTCAATTTTAATTGGATTTTAAGCCGTACCAAACAGGACTATAGTGTTGTGTAAATTTTATTTTATTTTATTTTATTTGGTGGAGTCAAAATTGAAGGTCATTAGTGGGGGAGCGATGAGTAGGGGAATAGTGGACGAATCTAACGTCAACTGCGGCGCCAGTGTGTCAGGAGTTAGGACAAAGAAAGGGACATGATGATTCTAGAGAGTTTCACGGAAATTAATGTACACAACCACCCACTCACCCACCCGCCCATCCACTTGATTTTGGCAAAGTGTTAAATCATTTTATTTTATTTTTTCAAACGTACTAAAATTTGTTTATTTTAATAATACATTACTTTTTATTGTTTAATACGTATTTAACATTTAATTATGCATTTCATTATTTAATGCATAATAATTAAACATTTATTTTCAGAGACTTGAATTTATCTCATATTTAAATCAAAAATGGTGCAAATTAATTATTTAAGTTCATGTACACTTCTTTATTTTCAAGATTATTCATTTAATCTATAATGTAAATTTATTCTCTAGGTTCAAGTACACACCCTTTTGTCTAAATTAATTTTCGAGATCACTTGTTTATAAATTATTATTTCTCTATATTCATTAATTCAAATATTTTGATCTCCCGCATTATGGAATCGAAGGCTATAAGATATTTATCGACATATGAAAATGAATGATCCATTAACGTGATGGTAGCTCGAAAGGGTTTAATCGGATCTTAATTAAACAATGCTGAAAATTTTGATATTTTGAGGCTCAAAACTAATTGACAAGGAGGTAATACTTCTATTACGATAACTATTTATTTTGTAATTATATTACCCAATTATCCATAAAACGCCCTTAATCTTAATATTCAATTATTAATATGATTTTTCTTCTATCTTCAACATCTTCAAACTCGAGATAAAACAATTCATGAAAAAAAAAAAAATTCAACGTCAATGCATGCGGACACCAAATCTCAATTAAAATGCCCTTTAACCTTGACAAATGACATTGAAAATGTGAGATTTGACGTGCTTAACGAAAGCATTTACGCGAGATGGGCCTTTAGACGTAAACTTAAAGCGATTGTAAAACAATAGTTAGTTCTTTTTTTTTTCTCCTTTTTGTGTTTTATCACTTGGTACTCGGGAAGATTAATAATCGATTGCAGTTATTCCATGATGCACAAACGGTGAACATGCAATAAAATAAACAATAAAACTAGTTTTACAATAATTGATGTCAACTTTGATTGGTATTCACGTGTTTTCAAAATTCGAACCATTGATATAAAAAATAATAATTTTTAAAATGGATGGATGTAATGGTACAAAATGTATAGTTGTCAATCAATATTATCAACAAAAATTGTACACGTAGCCGGGGCGGACCCGCACCCGACGAGACTCGACGGTTGCCCGTACTGGATCCACCGGAACATTTTTTTTTTTTTTAATATATACAATGAATAAACATTTAAGATTATATACTTGGTAAGTTCCTTTTTTACCATACATCTCTTGTAGCTCAACAGGCAAGAACCTTTATTTTTACATAAGAGGCCCCTGTTTCAAATCCATTTGGACCATTTCCTAACAATTTTATTGTGAAATGTTTTAAATTCTACAATTTTTGCCAAAACCAAATGAACTAAGGGAGAGGATTCGAACCCCTACCTCAAGACAAGATATTGAACACTTGACCATTATGACACTCATGGAATTTGATAATTAGTTTACCAGAATAATATATATTACATTTTAGCGGTTTTAATACAATTGTAAAAATTCAAACCGTGCTCTTCCTTTGAATTATACAAAATTTGGCCACAATATCATTTGGTGAATATTGTTAATTTTTACAAAAAAATTATATATATTTAATTTGAACAAAATAATTGTTTTATTTAAATTTTAAACCTTATTTGAGTCCCCCCCCCCCCCCCCCTCTTTTTTTTTTTAAATACATTTTTTCTCTTTCAACTGCACATTTTTCAACTAAATAATATTACATGCAAATTTAAAGATTTTCCTTATTTTTGCCACACATTTTCCATTAAATCACTATTTCAAAATGCATTTTTTGCAATAAAAAATTGGCATCAAATGAGACTCTTAATATTTTATTACTGACAACGGTCGACGATCCACGATCGTCTGTGCTGATTCGAAATCCTGGATCTGCCACTGCACGTAGCATGATTGTAAAACAAGTACTTTCAACTCAGATTTAGAACTAAAGTGTGTGTTGCCCATGGTTTTAGATATTAATTTAATTTTTTTCTCTGTTCATCGTCTTCAAACTTGTGGTAAACAATTCATAATTTTTTTTCTTGTTAATCTATATTTTGCAATTACAATTATCAATGCCCAAAGATGGACAATACCTCGTATTGAAATATATCTTCCATAACACGTATTCTTGCACAAACGATTATATGTTGCAGTTTCAAGAGGAATTATAGCAACTACAAAGATTTTAGTTAAATATCACCAAAAAAAAATAAAAAAATTTATAGTGTATAAAGAGATTCTCGTTGAATAAAAGATTTATTTCATAACCATTTTCTTTTAACTATTTTTATATTCACGCATCTTCAAATATTACTTTTAAGGCACTTATAAAAAACATTTCATAATAACATGCAATGCACGTTCATCGTAACTAGTTAATTATAAATAAAAGTAGTATCTCACGTTCATCAACAGACTGGAAAAAAAATTCTTAATATTGATGTGGTAAGAAAATCTTAATTATGGTTCTCTAAATTTATGATCATTTCAGATAATCGCGACTAATGTTCTTTTATCACGTCAACAACAGAAAGTTGTATCCTACCCGTTGGGGGTAAGAAATCAGGACTTAATATTATAACATCAATAATACTAAATAGCATTTCTCAACATTTTAGTAAGCTCAAACTTTTTAACAAGCAAGAAATAATTATTGCATTCCATTTGCAAATAATCAAGAAAGACTTCTAAACGTTTCTAAACAAATATTTTTGTTACAAAGTTAAATAATCAAATAACATCACGACGTTATTTTTCGTTTTCAGGCTTAAACAATTTTGCATTATACGATATAATGATATATGTTTTAAATTTAAATCCAGTTCTTCGAAAATATCAATTGATCATTATACAATGTGGAAAAATTGAAATGGTCTTCAACTTATGGCCCCTCAAGTAAATTGGTCCCTAACTTTTCATTTCAAACATTAAATCTTCCATCTTTCACTTTTTGTTTTACTATTAGTATCAACGAACGATTTCCATCCAATTATCCTTACGATGCCAAAATTAGAGGGTTGGATGAGGTTGGTGAAAGGTCATAACTACGAAGACCAGAGATGTTTAAGAAATCAAGAGAACCGTGCTAGGGATTAGCGATCGATGAGATTGAGATAAGTGATTGATTCAATGAGGTAATAAATTTCGTTTTTATTTGTACTTAAATATTGCGCACTAGCAGTCCACATGTTCTGTGCGTGATGTTTTCATGAACAAATTAGATGAAAACTTCTACCAACAACATTATAATCACAACGAAATTGAAAAGTTGAAAAAAAAAAAAAACGACGTTATTTTTCGTTTTCAGGCTCAAACAATTTTGCATTATACGATATAATGATATATGTTTTAAATTTAAATCCAGTTCTTCGAAAATATCAATTGGTCATTATACAATGTGGAAAAATTGAAATTGTCTTCAACTTATGGACCCTCAAGTAAATTGGTCCCTAACTTTTCATTTCAAACATTAAATCCTCCATCTTTCATTTTTTTGTTTTACTATTAGTATCAACGAACGATTTCCATCCAATTATCCTTACGATGCCAAAATTAGAGGGTTGGGTGAGGTTGGCAGAGGGTCATAACTACGAAGACCAGAGATGTTTAAGAAGTCAAGAGAGTCGTACTAGGGATTAGCAGTAGATGGGATTGAGATAAGTGACACGTGATTGACTCAATGAGTTAATAAATTTCGTTTTTTTTAAAGATTTCGTTTTTATTTGAACTTAAATATTGCACACTAGGAGTCCACATGTTCTGTGCGTGATGTTTTCATTAACAAATTAGATGAAAACTTCTACCAACAACATTAAAATCACAACGAAATTGAAAAAAAAAAAAATCACTTCTCGCATATGAAAAGTTAACAATCAGCTCGATATAGAAGATAAAAGTTGAGCACTCCCCGCTGCAATTCTCCCATTTGAATAATTTGACTGGCAAATAGCAATTTTAAGGCTGTCTTTCTCGAAAGACAACATTTCAATAATTGAATTGAATATAAAGACCAGACTTGGCCATTGGGATGAGAAAGTCAAAGGATAAGAGTCATTGAAAGAAGCAGCATGCGTTTCTCATAAGTTGCGTCAAAATTAAGCCACAATCAGGCCCCCACTTCGACATTAATAATGTGGAAATCACTTCGAAGCCACGCAAAGTAAGCCAGCCGTTATACTCTCCGATTTTCTTTTTGTCTTTCGTGGGAATGGGATTATGTCACGAATTTTTTTTTTGATTCGATTCACATTGTATAAATAGATAGAAAGTTGGGAATGAATAAAGTCTTTTGTCGTGAAGTTTAGATTTTATTTATCTCAAAAAATGCGTCAATAAGATTTCCACTTCTCTTTCATTTAGATATCACCACACGTTTGAACACCTCGTTAGAAGATAAATGCCGTCGATCGAGAAAAAAATTCGACGACCGTTTGCACTCCGACGATTTAGTCAACTGTCGGATGAAAAATTATACGACTGCAAGATAGAGGGGGAAGATTGGGGGAAGATTTGGCTAGGATTAGAAAAACATATTTTAATTGTATAATGAAAAACACATATATAATGAAATGAAAATGGGTGAAGTGATGTTAATAGGTCGAGTCTAAGTTCAAGACGATGTTGCTTGATTAAATAACTTCAATCAATTGAATAGTCGATGACACGTTGACATATATGAAATTTAAATTAATTTAAAAGTTAAATTTAAATAAATATAGTAAAATGCGAACCATAAAAATTATGTACCGCTAGCTTATCCATATAAATCATAGTTGTCAGACCCGACCCGGACACTAACTCGGATAATGTAGCGGGTCAGTGGTTCGACGGGTGACCCGGTGGTTGGACCGACGGGTCAAT
>CAIGRQ010093251.1:0-15343 GCA_903798375.1 Fraxinus sp. D2006-0159
AGATGTAAGAGTAGCATGGTTGATGGAAGAATATGCAAATCGTCCTTTTTATTACTGAGAATAATCAAATTTTAATATTACCTTCCTTTCACGTTCTTAAATTAAATTAAAAAAAAAAAGTTATTATTGTAAATAATTAATATTAGATTCTGCCAGCTGGAACCAGGAATCAAATTGACACACAAAGTCAATATTCAAAAAATGATTATTTTTAAACGCATTTTCACTTTTAAGTTATTATAAATAAGCAAGCATACCAGCGTCAAGCCGTCAACAATTATTGCTGCATTCTGTCTCAATTTACCGGCTTCACCGCCGACTTTTTCTCCGGCGGTCTACTTTTTCCGGTCCTTGTCTACTTACTATATACAGAAATGTATGTATGAGAAAAAGGTCCTCAAGTGACCATTAGTGAAACTGGACGTAACTTCAGTGACCGTTAGCGCAAGTTTTAAACTTCAGTGACCGTTTTGAAATTTTGACGTAACTTCAGTGACCGTTTGTGAAATTAACCCAAAAAAGTTATTATTGTAAATAATTAATATTAGATTCTGCCAGCTGGAACCAGGAATCCAATTGACACACAAAGTCAATATTCAAAAAAGGATTATTTTTAAACGCATTTTCACTTTTAAGTTATTATAAATAAGCAAGCATACCAGCGCCAAGCCGTCAACAATTATTGCTGCATTCTGTCTCAATTTACCGGCTTCACCGCCGACTTTTTCTCCGGCGGTTTACTTTTTCCGGTCCTTGTCTACTATATACAGAAATGTATGTATGTTTCTATATAGGCTTCTTGACGTATCGATTGATTTTCCATATATTGCTGATTTAGAGTTCATTATTATTATTATGAAACGGCGTGTGTAGGTATATATTTTTTTGTTTGTATATGCATTTATTCTGTTCGAAGATTTGAGTCATATTCTATATGTGTGTGATGTGATTGATGAGATTCATTCAGTTCATTTTCAAAGTTTTACATGTATAGACTATATTATCGAGATAATGTTCATTGGTGGTCGATTTATACACAGTCGATCAGATTTGAGTCCATTGAATTATAAGAAAAATCGATTCACTTCCCCAATTCTATAATTTTTGCAGAAGTGCATATATAGGCAAAAATGGGTTTAACGAAGAGCGATTTTCTCCCTGAGGAGTCGTTCAGGAGCTGGGGAAATTACGTAAATGCGTTGAAGGAGACGCCTGCGAGACTGGCCGATCGGGTTCTTACCCGGTCCAGTGTTGACGCGGAACTAGAAGTGAAGGCGCGGAGCCAAAATGAGATGAAGAGGACGCTTTCGTGGTGGGACTTGATCTGGTTTGGAATGGGTGCCGTCATTGGTGCTGGAATCTTCGTGCTTACTGGCCGTGAGGCGAGAGAGGCCGCTGGTCCTGCCGTAGTTATCTCTTATGCTGTCTCAGGGCTTTCGGCCTTGCTCTCAGTCTTCTGCTACACCGAGTTTGCTGTGGAGATCCCTGTTGCAGGTAACTATTTGTAACTAATACAAATATAGAATTTGAAAAGATGACTGTAATTCTCCAATGAATTACAATAATTCATTCAGTTGAAAATGTACTCTCCTAGCACTATGTTAAGTAAAGATTTTTCGTATATAATTGTCAGACCTTCATGTATATTGTATATTGTGGTCACATAAATGAAGTGAAAAACTATTCATTTAGCTGATTTCAAATATATTAGGAACGAAATTAAGTTGTTGCTGATGGTTATTTGTACCTTTTAGTAGTTAATTCTGCAGTATTACCAAACTCACTTTTATTATTTGATGTTGAGTCCAAGATTATTGGGTTTTTTCGGGGCAATGCAGTTTCAGTTTTGATCTGAAATATTTGTCTTGATCTCAATATTGCAGGAGGCTCATTTGCCTACTTGAGAGTGGAGTTAGGTGACTTCATGGCCTTTATAGCTGCCGGAAACATCCTTCTTGAGTACATCATTGGGGGTGCTGCAGTGGCTCGTACATGGACATCCTACTTTGCAACTCTCTGCGATCGTACATCAGATGAACTCCGCATCACAGTTCATCAGCTAGCGGAAGGTTACAACCAGCTTGACCCCATAGCTGTTGTTATATTAGCAATCATTTGTGCAATTGCCGTTCTAAGCACAAAGGGCTCTTCTCGACTCAACTACATTGCCTCAATAGTCCATATGCTCGTCATTCTCTTCATCATAATTTGTGGGCTCATTAAAGGAGACACTAAAAATTACACTCCTTTCACGCCATTTGGTCCTCGCGGTATCTTCAAAGCTTCTGCAGTCTTGTTCTTTTCTTATGTTGGTTTTGATGCTGTTTCAACTATGGCCGAGGAAACCAAAAATCCTGCCAAAGACATTCCCATTGGCCTCGTGGGATCTATGGTGATCACCACCACTATATACTGTTTGATGGCAGTGACTCTATGCCTAATGCAACCTTACCAAACAATTGATCCCGATGCGCCATTTTCTAGGGCGTTTGAAATTGTAGGATGGAGATGGGCTAAGTACATTGTGGCTGCAGGTGCATTGAAGGGAATGACATCCGTTTTGCTCGTCAGTGCTGTAGGCCAAGCACGTTATTTGACCCACATTGCTCGTACGCATATGATGCCTCCATGGTTCGCGAAAGTAGATACCAAAACAGGAACACCAATCAATGCCACCATTTTTATGCTTGCTGCTACTGCAGTCATTGCATTCTTCACAGAACTCGACATTTTATCAAACCTTCTCTCAATCTCAACACTCACCATTTTTATGCTAGTGGCTGTTGCTCTACTCGTTCGTCGGTACTATGTCAGTGGAGAGACAACAACCGAAAACCGGAACAAACTAATTGTGTTCCTTCTTCTTATCATTGGATCATCAATTGGTATTGCTGCTTACTGGGGAATTAGCGAAAGTGGTTGGATTGCCTACTGCATACTTGCCCCCATTTGGTTTTTATCCACACTTGGACTTCGGATTTTCGTCCCGCAAGCTCGTAAACCTAAGCTGTGGGGCATTCCATTGGTTCCTTGGTTGCCATCATCATCCATTGCCATTAACATCTTCCTTCTTGGGTCGATAGACAAGGATTCATTCATAAGGTTCGGGATATGGAGTGGTTTCCTATTAGTGTACTATTTCTTCTTTGGACTGCATGCTTCATATGACACTGCTAAGGAATTTGAAGGAAAGGGAACACAAGATGGCAGATTGAGGAATGTTGAAGAGGGACAAGTAGATTCAGCAACATAATCTGGTTTAGATGGTTAAATTGCTCCTGGTCAATGAAACAATTTCGGTTTAGTGTGCTTTGAATTTCTGCATATATTAATCTCTTTGTGAATGTATTTCCTTTCTACTCAAGAACGAGATAATTAATATAGACCACAATGGATGAATTAGATTTTATTATCAAATTACATATAGAAAGCATAATTAAGAGCATTTTTTAATTTAGATTAATTTTTTTATACATTTTTAACGATATATTTCTATTTCGACTCTTCGTTTTGCTATTTCCCAACGAACATTCATTGTTTTCTCCTTTCATTTAACATTTTTTATAGGTCTGTCAATCCATTCAAGTATGATTGGCATAAACTTTCGAAAGAGTTGAAATTTGTAGTTCGCTAAAAGCAATGATTATAAAGAACGAATAGATAGATGATTTTAGCTCTTCAAATTTATTACTCCTCATTCTAAATTTTATAAAGTTAAAATATAGAGTTTTCAAGCTTATTTTTAAACTTGACGAGTCTCTTGAAAATGTTCTAAGTACCCAATGACAGAAAAATAGTTCCTAACCTTCACATAAAAACCCAACAGTCCATATTGATGGCAGTATTTTACAGTCTTTCTTTTCACCTGTTAAACTACTACATTTCTACGACAGTGTTTTAGTACATGAACCCATATTGGTTCTTAATCTTTTTATTAACAATATGGGTGGTAAGTCAACTTTAAAAAAGATTATTATTTCAAGTTTTTTTTTAAAAAAAAACCTAGAATATTATGAAAAAATTCAAAGGTATTTTTGTGGGAGCATTAACTGTACTTTTGCTAAATTATAACTTACTAAGCAGTTGGTGTAGAGAGGATCTGTGAGTGTAAATTGAAAATCTCTTTTATACAGAGAGTGACTGTGTGTTTCTGTCAGTTTTGTAACAAGTTCAAAGAACCCAACTCGATAAAACTAAAATACATGTATAACTTGAGGAAGCTTGGGGCCAAGCACCTAATAGAATCTGTTAGCCATCAAATGAGACGACAGCACATGGTTTACCTGAAGAAACGAATAAAAACGAAAAAGAGAGTCGTCAGCTAAGCTCATTGCAAGTGCCATTAACATACACAAGGCAACAGAACTGCTAATAATACCAGTCAGCTAGCAGCAGAATTCCTTGTCCTCTGGCCTCGTCAAGGCTACAAGTGCTTGGTTCATCTCGACAGGACTTGACACAAATTTACATTCTACTCCCTAGATTAATTCTTCTCTTCTTCTTGTTCAGCAGGTCCAGAAGAACCGTCTGTTCCTGCAAGAGAATCTATCTTTACAACGTTTGAGGTCCCTTCACCTTCTTCTGCATGTAAAGAAGTGGTACCAGATTCTCTCTGTGTTAAGTCAGGTGACCCTAAACTATCTGCTAGCACATCAACAGAAGCAGAGGAAGTATCTCCAGCATCAGGGCCAACGTCATCTGACCGAGCTTCTGATTCCACTTGAACATCACAATTTGGTAGAGATGGTGGCTGAGCTGCACTAGATGTTTCAGCAGAATTCAAGATCGGAGACAACTCGACTGAGTCAGAAATTTTTATTCCTTCATCTGATATTGGAGATTTCTCAGGCCCATCCGTTCCAAATTCATTTAATCCTGACGAACTGCCGGGCACAGGATCATCTAAACTTCCTTTTGGTTCAGGAGGTTCAGATGTGTCTGCTGCTAAATCCTTGCCTTCATTGATAATGGCATTAGCAGCAAGCTGTCCATTGACAATTTCAGCTGTCTCAATGTTAGGGGATGTGGAAGCAACCAAATCAGTTGGCGGTTCATCAACTGTTCTATCATCCTCAAATGCAAACCAATTGGAGTTCGTGAAAAGAGAACCACTGTAAACATGAGCAAAAATTAAGGTAAACACATTCACCAATAAGAAAATGTAACAAGTGCAAAGACACATCACGATATGCAAAGCACTTGAGATATGGATATGATTAGGGTCTCGTGGAAAATATTCACTGAATCAATTAGAGAGACCCAGTTTTGCATTTGATTCATTTCAGCTGGGTTACAAGCCCGTGCTGGAAATCAGCTTCAAAGATTCTAAGAACATAAGCTTTAGTCTCTCTAATTCATCCAACATTGGACCAAGTTGAGTTTCATCGACTACAGAAATATTTCAAATATATCCACATACGACAACTTAAATGTGTTTCCATAAAATGCAACAACATAAACAGATTTAATGCTATCTAGCACCAGCAGTGGTGTTTAACACAAGTCTAGATGTCATTAATTGGCAAGTCCAAATAAATGGGGACTATGCCTTTAGATTATGAGTAAATCTACTTGTACATAATTTTTTGTACATCAAGGTATCCACCCTCTCACATGAGGGTGGGATCCACTTGAATAAAAAATATTATCTCCAAGTGGGCCCCACCCCCATGTGAGGGGNTAGATGTCATTAATTGGCAAGTCCAAATAAATGGGGACTATGCCTTTAGATTATGAGTAAATCTACTTGTACATAATTTTTTGTACATCAAGGTATCCACCCTCTCACATGAGGGTGGGATCCACTTGAATAAAAAATATTATCTCCAAGTGGGCCCCACCTCATGTGAGGGGGTGGACACCTTGATGTACACAAAATTATGTACAAGTAGCAAGGCTCTTAGATTATACCTTTACATTCAATTAAACCTGTCATTTAACGCCACATATGTTGCCCCCTAGGCTCGTGTTAAGCACAACTCGTGCCAAATAGCATTACTCAAATATGACCATAAAAGTTCACCAAATCTTCTACTAAAAAAATTACAAGCAGATGAGCTATTTCCATTTTGACAGAGATATCAAAGAAAATGAAACCAAATAACTCAATCCACCAACCTTTCCTGGTCATCTCCTAAACGAAGGGAAGAAATTACAACTTCTGCAGATTCATCGTCAAAGTACATATCCTGCAAAAAGGCTAAATTAGCAACTCTCACATATCAAAACACAAAGTAAATTTGCACAGGCAAAGCTTGATAAATATAAATGAGTACATGAAGGACTGGGATGTGCGTATGATATGAATATGGTGCTGAAACTCGAGCAGAACGGACATATGAATATGAATATGGTGCTGAGAATCAGGCCAAGAGTGAACTTAACTCGACTCTTTATTGAATAATTATATGATATAAAGATATGCTGTTGACTCAGGCAACCTGCATACATTTGAAAGATCTAGTGCTATTTCTTTACAGGACTTCCCAAAGAAGGGTCTCTACATTCATACTGCTCTAGTCGACCAGCGATATTTGTTAGCTCTCACGTGAGGCTTTCATTAACCACCTTGAAGCTTACTCCTTAGGTGCCAATTTTAAGGTTTTCTCCTTGACTTGATGAGGAGTAATACGCCTCAGGGCGACTAAGGTGTTTACTCATTTGTCTTGCCCTTTCTGGGTATTTATTACTGGTTTCAGCATTTTGGGTTATTTTTTCTAATAAAATAGAATGTTTTATTAGAGCTGCGTCCACTTCTAGTAGTAATGTTTAGAAAAACCTTAAATTGAGTATCAAAGGCATTTTACCTCTGTTAGGCGAGGCATAATTTTCAAGACAAATTTGTAACGACCCGGCCTCTATACCCAGGCCGTTATATCATATGTCATATCCGCTTTGGATGGACATCTACCTACTTACCCCCTCACAGCTTTCTATTACGTCCCCCAAGATTCGAACTCAAGACTTCTATCTAATAAGAGACTTAAGTTAAATCCTAGTACTAATTGGACAAGTTAATTATGATCACGATAAAACATAGAACTTATTAAAAAATCTATAATAAAAGGAATAAAAAAAAATTAGAAGTCCAATAAAATTGTAAATAATAAAGGCTTCTTCTCCTCTGTTTTCGTCTGTGTAAAGGGGAGAAAAACTGTAAACATTATATGTTATAAAATAGCTCAAAAGGCTAAGGAAAATAAAAAAATAACCAAGAAAGGTAACACAAACAGAACACTTTAGTCAACATGAGGCTTAGCCTCAAGGCCTCACTAACTTGAGGCATAATCTTCACTAAATTAAGGCATAAGACGTAAGCCTTGATGCTTCTAATTAAAGTCTCCCATGAGGGTGATGCGGAACACAAGTCGTAAGCCTCAAGGTCTTTTGGAACAATATTAGTAGATTACAATTCCGTTACGTGATTACTAATTTGAGAACTTTTTATTTTTTATAACAATCTATCTTAGCCATTGTTTGATGGCTATTATTTGAAAACTCTTTTTTCTACATATCTATATTCAACCACACATTCACGTAATAAAATATTCTGCATGTAAACTCAAAACTTTTCTTTACTTTTTAACTACACATTCTCATAAAAATCACTATTCAAAACATTGTTTTTCTCAAATACCATCAAACATGGGATTATGTTTGTTAGTAAGTTAAGACTTTAATTTATCATGGTTAAAATTGCCAATAGTTTATTATAAGCATTTTTATATATTTATATTCTTTTGAATGAATTATTATTTTTTTTTTTAGGCAGGCTTAAGCTTCAAACTCTCACAAGGACAAGGATCACCCTCATTTTTTGACCTGATAATTGGAAAAGACAACGGATGACAAATTCATCACTAATGAACGAAGTTGTGTACCTCATCATCCCGTTCTAGCGAGCCATGAGCCTGCACAAAGGAAACAACTAATAGTTAGTACACAATGTGATAGAACAATAACCAATAATATCCATTTACTACATTTTTCACTCCCACCGATCCCAATTGCTAGTCTTCATTCTTCTAGCGACATCAGTAAGTAGTGATCACCTTCCTAATATAGAACAACTACCTCTCCAATCATTGTTTCCCAATCTACCCTCGATAAAATAACACTACTTTGTGTTTGTTTAAGTTTGGTTTTTGGAAAAAAAAAATCTCATTTTGGTTTGCATAGGTTTGGTTTGGAAAAATAACACTACCCTTGGTTTGTATGCTATGGTCACACCTTCAAAATTATTTTAAAAAAATTCTTATGGTCCCTAATTCTTGTTTTCGGTTTATTTTGGTCCTTTTTGGTCAAAATCTTCAATTTTGATCAAGCACCATCTTATCAACCACAGAGTATCACAACCGCAAGAGTTCAATTTCTAGACATGGGGGAAACAAACGGCTCGGATGAATTTTTTTTGCACAAATATTCTGCAAATTGTAAACAATCAAACCCGACCAACAACAGTCGAGGGCATACCAAACAACATAAGTTTAACACAAACATATGCTAACCAAGGTATTTCATGAGGGCTAATTGTGATTGACCGATAAAATTCTATCCAATTAATGTGCCATGTAATCTAGCAATTGATTCCACGACATGTCTTCCTCTCCAGGCACATCTAACTCAACTACAATTTCATCTTCCTCATCAGACAGGCATCTGTACAGCTCCTTTGGCCCCCTGCACTCTTTGCAAAGCCTCATCAACAATCATGAATCGTTCGAGGGAATTGTGGATAACCCTCATTTCTACAACAACTGTGCCTGAAACGAGTAACAAGGCATCCACTCGAGAATTTTTCATTTGCTTCCATACGTTGAAAGCCCTCTTAATTACGTTGGAGTGATTGAAGTTGAATCGCTTTCAAACATTTTGGTTCAGCGCTCTTAATTACGTTGGGAGTGATTGAAGTTGAATCGCTTTCAAACATTTTGTAACCTTCATCTACGACGGTTGGGCTTATTTCGAAACTCTTGGAAACGACATTTTTATGTCCGATCCTTTGTACAAGGCCATATATCTTGACCTGTGTGCGAATCTCGACTCCACTAGGTACTTGCATGGGGCTAGGAATTGAACGTCGATACTGTAAATTGCCTTAGCCAAAATTCGATGGTCGTGATTATCCTCTGTCGTGCCATGCAAAACAAACGTGAAGTACAAGTTGAAGTTGTAGGATGTCAAGATGTTACGTGTAGGAATGCCTTCTCATCCTATAAAGTGTGTCTTCGTTTACATGACAGAAGCGTTATGATATGCATGTCGTTGAAGGCTCTGATACAATTCTGTTAAGGGAGAAAAAAAACTAAACATTGTGTTCGAAGTATAAAACCCAATACCTGATCTTAGGATAAAAAATGACGTATTCTCTATAACTGAAATATTGGATGCTCAACAGGATTGGGATGGTGATTCACCTGACTTTGGTTGTAGTTAGAACTGGGTTTAATGATAAATCTGTCAAACCTAACCAACACATGCATTCCATTGTGAAGCAATAGTTAATTGTCTGCAACGAGTGTTCGAAAAGAGTTTGTACCTAACAATATCCTTTACTGTGATCCAGTATGCATAAAAACATACCGCCTTGTTCATAAACATTGATATTGGCACTATCGCTTAAAACTGTATTCATCAGTAAAAATATAGATAAAATGGATGAACATAGATGGGTACATGAGAAACTCCTACAATGCCATTTGTCCTCTCTTGAAAGGCTTCAAGCATGAACAGGTGACCGTTCTGAGCGATGGGGGTCTTATGAATATGCTGCCTAAATTTTCGGATATATTGACTAACCATGTGTTTAGTTATGCAACAATATCATCGCCACGTCCTAATATCTTCTTAAAACATCTTTGTTAATTTTTTTGTGAGAATCTTTTAAACATGAATATCTATTTATAATGTAATAATAATTTTGAGTTAAAAATATATATTATTTCTGATGAAAAATGATCATGATAAAGTGTTCGAAGAGTGTCGATATCCGACACGTGACAGACATGTATACGCCACCCTATTTGAAGTGTCGGTGTAATAGTGATTGACAACCATCGTGATGGACAGAGCAGCAGGCTGCTGGAGATTTGGTTTTAGAACAGAGATTGCGAGTTGCCAGCATCGAATGTTCTCCCCCTGCACATTGTTGTGAATGGCGTGTTTCTTGGGGGATTGGGTAGGAAGACAGTAGGACGGTTTTTGAGAAACAAAATTTGGGGTAGTAAATTTGTTTTCCAATTGAAGGGAAAAAGTGGGAGTGTATGATGTAATGGTTAATTGTGTTGCAACATTTATTGAAATTGATGCAGGTTATTTTATTATATGGTACAAAGTAGCAAAATCTGATCCTTAGCCAACTAATAAAAGGCTTTATGTGGTAAACAATTTCACACTTGCATTGCCACACAGATAGCTAATGCCACAGTCTGTGATGCTCGGACTCTTCAAAAATGGATAAATATCCGAGTCGACACGATATGACACGGATCTGACACGAGATATGGATCGCATCCTTCGCTTTGCACTCGGACACGACAGCAAAAGGGAGAAGAAAGCGAAAGGTGGAGTCTTGCTTCTGGATTTCTGGCTCTGCAAAAGAGGAGTTGGAGAAGACGAGAAAGTTGGGGAAGACGAGAGGTTGATGAATTGACTGCCCTAATTGATTAAAGTGGGTCGGACCGGATTTTGGAATGAGCTCTTTGAAGTCAAATACAAGAGTTAATAAAATTGTAATTATTTTATTTGGATAAATTCTATACTCAAATCTATTTAATTTGAGTTTATTTTTGCATTACATTTCTTATTTCTAATATTTTATTTGTGTGAACCTTTTATTTTGTAATTAAAATAATTTAGTGCTATATATTTTATTTGGTTTTAAATTTAAATTTATTTGTAAATTTATTTTTAAATAATATATAAGATATTGAAATTGATTTTTTTCTTTAATTTTTTGAAAAGAATTTATTTTGAATTTAAATTTAAATTGATTTCAAACTATAATACAATTGTTTAAATTAATTTTATTGAAAGAGTTGATCAACAAACTAAACTACGAGTTCATTTTTTGACAGCCAATATCAATTAATTTGTGTACAAGTAAATGAAAAATTAAATTGATTTTATTCAAAGCGATTGTCCAATACTTGTATTTGAATTCCTTAGCATACTAAATTTTTTATTTTTTATTTCTATTCAATGTCAACTTTTTATATAGTAATTACATATCTTAATTTTTAAATTGAGAAGGATCTAACTTCTAGATATGTACCCGTATTCGATACCCGCACTCGAGTCCGAGCATCATAGGCCACAGTCAGGGCTAAAATTAAAAAATTATAAATGAAATACGACACCTTGCAACTCATACCTAAATAATTGTGTCAAGCACAATGAAGCATTAAACAAGGGCCAAATATACCATGAATTCTACCATACAATTAGGGAGATTAATGTGAAAAATTACTACTTAAACCTCCATCAAATGCAAAAGAATCAGATGCCAATCATCAACTGGTGCAGTTCACATATGTTTGGCTTAAGCTTAGAAACATGCTCATAAGTTTTACTTTTTACACAAAAAAGGTACTTACAAGTAAAACATTTTGAATGGTAATAATTATAAAGCAATTGTTTTTGTATTGTGGTCCACTTAAAAAGGGAATTTGATAACACGACAATTCAAAAATTCATGACAACTTAACACATTTACAAACTTCGAAAATAGAACTTATATTAAGTTTCTTAATGAAACATACAGTTAACTTGAGCATAAAATGAAAAAACCAATAAGGGAGAAAGTGAAACAACACAAGAGATGGAAATATCTTTAATGTCAAGTATATGTTGTTATAAAAGAAATAACACCATATAAATGGTTAACATTCAAAGGCAAGTTCATATTTTTCGGGGTTTAAAATTTATAAAATATTTCACTAGCTTCTTACAGTCAAATGTTAAATTAAAGTGTAACCTTGGTTCTTCATCTTCCTTTATTCTAATTTTATTTTTATCTTTTTTCTATCAAATTTAAAAATATACAACTCTCCCACCTTATCATTTCTGTGTTTCAAAGAACATGCTTCAAAGATAAAACCCTTGACAAAGATCATTTTCTAGCTCCGTACAAAATTGACCTTTATAGGGTTTTTAATCGGAACAGCACCCTTGTTAAAAAGCAAGGCAGCCTATGGAAATCATCCACCAGAAATTCATACTATAGAGATATACAAAACCAGTAACCCAAACTTCCCTACATCAAAATCAAAGCTTAAAAAATTATCACCGTATATCCACCCATTATAATTTTCCTATTTCCAAGTTTGCAAGCAAAGAAGCAATTGAAATCCAATTGAGACTTCATGGTCAATAAATCTTCCATTTATTGTACCGCAAAAACAAAAAAAATTCACCTTTAACTAGATGTTCCAATGTGACCCTCCAATTTTGAAATAGAGAGATTCCAGTTTCTAGTCACTAATTCTCTAAATATTATTATTCTATTTCAAGTATGAAAATAAAAGGATGATGGGATAAAATGGTAGATAATGAATAAGTCACAGTACATACCTGTTCAATATCATCAGTGCTATAGATTCCATATTGAAAGGCCTGGCTCAAGTTATTTGCCAAAGCTGCAACATCATAATCTCTCTCTTGGTAATCATCATCATCACTATCCCTTGTCCGATTCTGTAGGGAAGTGGGCCTCCTGCAGCAGATGATATAATTAATAATTCAATAACATAAAGTAGAAAGTAGAAACTGTTATTTATGTGGCTCATATAGGTGGGACATAAGTTTACTGGATCAAAATGGTCGATACCGGAGCAGAGCACACCGAACGGAACAGAGCGGTGTATTTTTTTGTACGGCCCTAAAGTCATGTATGGGCTTGAACTTGGGTTAGGGATAGTATAAATGCTAATGATATAACCCTATTATTCATACTGAATAAAATCTCCGCTTCGCTCCTTGTGAACGTAGGCACATCTCCGAACTACGTTAAATACAATGTGTTGATTTCTCTATTGTTTTGCGCTTAAAAATCCAACATAAAAAACATAAAAACATTCAGAAAACAAGACCATTGACAACTTGATAGAGATCCTTGGGATATTATTAGAAGATTGTTTATGGGAACCTTGCCACAGAGTCACAGACTGAAGTACAAGTTATTTTGCAATTACTGAGTTGATTTTCCTTATTTCCTTTCCATGATTACTATTAGGCAGTTTTCCATGCTTTGTTAAGGATTTTTGATACGAGTATGATAGTGGTTTTCCATTGTAAGACACAATTTGATTTTTTTTATAAAGACTCTCTCTCTCTTTCTTCCCCTAGAAGTATAGTTCTCATTTGACTGCATTACAACTATTATAGTAACAGTATACAAATCGAAGCTATTATTTCATCTGTAATAATTTAATAATCGTGTCAATCTTCAAGCACAACACAATTCTATATTAGAAATAGATTTTTCTAGCAAAATGTGGCATGGCGAATAATTCTAAAAGAGAATTGTGTAACCGGAAGCGAAAACAAATATAAGGAAAGAGGCCTATAACACACTGACATAACTCAAAGCTCGGGGCCATCAATCTTCATCACTCTCTACCCATCTACTAATTAAGAAACACCCTTGACAAATTAGGGGTTGTTCTCTTTATGTTTCAATTTTGTGTTTTGAGTTTTGGATTCATTTTGAATTTTGTGTTTTGAGTGTCCATTTTAAGATTGTTGAAAATTTGTCATTTTTGACATTTTGAAAAATTGTTTTCAAAAATAAAAAAAATGAAAACCCGTTTACTTTCCCCTCCCTTCTTTCTCTCGTCTCTCTCTCTCTCTCTCTCTCTCTCACACAACGAAGCCCACCGCCACCACCTTCATCTCCTCCGCTGTTGTAATTGACGTCGGATTCCACCTTGCCATTCCCCGAGGGGCGGTCCTCAAGCTAAACCACCTCCGCCCCTACATAAGGCATGGTTCACACAAATTTGGTCACACAAAAACGCTCCTGCCCTTTACATATTAAAAAGAATCAACCATCCACAAAATGCTCGTGCTTAATAACCTCTCCCACGCAGTCCACTTCCGTCATGCCAGTAGTGGAGTCGGTGTAGATTACTCCGAACCTTGCATCATTATGTGGTACTGGAACTCGAAAATCTGTAAAAGGAGTATAGGCCTCGGAAAAAGAACAAGTGAAAGGGGAAACAGCAGCAACTCCACCACATCATCGGATTTCGAGGAGTTGGTGGGGTGTTTTTCGGAAAATGAGGAAGCTGAGCAGCGAAATGAGTTGGGTTTCCGCCGTTGATGGCAGCAATGAGAGAATGACTTGAGTAGTAGTAGTAAAAAAATTATATGGGTTAAGGTTTAAGAGGCAATTATACGTATTTAAGAGAAATTTATGGGAAATTCTCGAAGAAGAAGAAGGCAATAGTTGAGGCAAAGCCATTTTCCTAATTTCTATATAAGCAAACAGTTAATAAACAACAAAGATGGAGCTTTTAGAAAGGGAAAATGGAAACTGAAGAAATTGGTTGTAGTGGTGGTGTTGTAGCGGCTGCGACTATTTTCAGGCGGTGGTGCAGACGCATTTTCGAAATAGGAAAGAGAACGTGTTTTCACTGTTTTAGAAAATCGAAAATAAAAAACGGCTTGAAAACGGTAAAGAGAACAGGTTCTTAGCCATCTAAATCCAGATGTCACAAGTGAATTAAAAGAATTTGGCATCTTGCCAAACCAAATTTTATCTTTTGTTGACATTCATCTTAATTAAGGAATTTTAATGTCAGAGGTTGTTTCCATCATAGGATGAGAGGTCTAAAAATTCTGTTAGTCCTGAATACTAAGGTGTCGTTCTCTTTGTGTTTCAGTCTTCTATTTTAAGTTTTGAATTCGTTTTGTGTTTTGTGTTTCGAGTGTGGTTTGAAATTGCTGAAAATGCGTTCTGTTTGTTGTTTTGGAAAAGTGTTTCTGAAAACATGAAACATGAAAACACGTTTACTTTAAAACTCAAAAAAATTGTGTATAATAGTTTTTTCAAGAAACCACCACAACACCGCCACAAACACTATGAACCACTGCCAAAATCAACACCACCACCACCATTACCACCACCTTCAACCACTTCCAAAATCGATCTCAATCAACACCACCCACCTCTGCCACCTCCAACCACTGCCTACCTGACCTAAATCAATACCACCACCACCTTTAACCACTGCCAAAATCAACCTCAATCAACATCACCTCTGCCCTACCCGACCTAAATCAATACCACCACCACCACCTCTTTGCACCGCCAAAATCGACCTAACTCAACACCATCACCACA
>CAIGRQ010093274.1:0-13029 GCA_903798375.1 Fraxinus sp. D2006-0159
TTGATGCAGAATGAATTAAAGAACTGAACATAGGATTAAATCATAGAAAAGAGGAAGCAGAAAACAGCAAAAGAAGAAGAGAGGTGGAAGAGAAAAAACAATAAAACAGCAAAAGAAGAAGAGAAGTGGAAGATAAGAAGCAACGACAAAAAGAAGGGAGAAGAAACGTGGCAGCCGCCAACTATAATTTTCATTCAATCGTTCATTGATTCAATCAACAACGAAAATTCAATAAATAGCAAAAATCTAACTTGAAGGGTTTGGGTCAACTCGCTACTATAAGTCCAATAATAGGAAATTAACATAAATAGTAGAATCCAATAACAATAAAAATAAATCTCAATGGGCTTGGTGATGTCCGCATCAACTTTCCCAGGGGGGGAGAAAAACTCGACCTTGTCGAGTGGATAAACTGCTACCATGAGGACGATCTTTCTTAAGAACCAAGTATCAGAACTCCAACAATGTGATCCAAATNATAACAATAAAAATAAATCTCAATGGTCTTGATGATGTCCGCATCAGACGTCACTGAAGCCATTAAGATGTTAAAGAACAGTGTTTTCGCTTTGGATCTTTGTTTGAAGTGTAATAACCATATTTCATAAGGTCGGTTGTTGATCAGATTGAGAAAAATTATTTGCAGAATATTCATGTGAAGGCACTCAAGATGCTTATGGAGAAGAGAATTCCGTTGATAGAGTCACACATTGAGAAGAAGGTATTCAGCGAGGTTAATGAATGGTTACACAAGGAGTGGGCGAAGGATATTGGGAAAACTGCTATAGGGTATGCTGCATCTGCCTGTCAAAGGGATGAGGATACGCTGGCTTGTCAAAGGAAAGCTGAGGAACAAAGTTGTTTGGTTTTAGGAGATTTCGCTCACACATTAGATGTTGAAGAAATAGATGAAAATTCTGTTCTAAAACTTGACCTCATGCCTCTTTATTGGGCATATCACATTCACACTTGTATTGGAATTCAAGAGCAGTTTCGTGACTATTATTACAAAAATCGGTTTCTGCAGCTGAAGTCAGATTTGCAAATATCCTCTGCACAACCGTTTCTTGAATCCCATCAGACCTTTTTGGCTCTAATTGCTGGTTGTTGAAGATAGGGTCTTAAGGACTGCCTGTGGGCTGCTCTCACCGAATCAGGTCAAGATGATGTGGGAAACAGCTGCAGCTAAAATAACTTCAATCTTGGAGGAACAATTTTCGCATATGGATACAGCAAACCATCTCCACCTGGTGAAGGATTATGTAACTCTTCTTGGGGCAACCCTTAGAAAATATGGTTATGAAGTAGGCTCAATTCTCGAGACATCGAACAGTAGTAGTGACAAATATCACGAGCTTCTTTTAGCAGAGTGTCGACTACATATTACTGAAGTCCTTGCCAGTGACACATATGAGAAGATGGTCATGGAAAAGGAGTCGGACTACCAGACAAATGTTCTTGTATTCCATCTTCAAACATCGGATATAATCCCGGCTTTCCCATACGTTGCCCCATTCTCTTCTATGGTACCTGAATGCTGTTGGATTGTTCGATTATTTACTAAGGACTGTTAATTACTTGTCTTATGAGGTGCAGATGAACTTTTTTGAAATTGTAAGTACCTGGACAAACTCTTGATTGATATCCTAAATGAAGTCATACTTAACACAATGCATAGTGGCACCATCGGGGTCTCTCAAGCAATGCAGATTGCTGCCAACGTAGCCTTTTTGGAAAGGGAATGTGATTATTTTCTTCAGCATGCTGCCCAACAATGTGGGATTCCTGTCAGATCAGTACGTTAACGAGGTTGTTATATATCTTGACACGCTTTTATCCACTGCGCAACAAATTTTGCCTTTGGATGCTTTATATAAAGTTGGGATTGACGCTCTTAAGCATATTTCTAACTCTATTCTGGGAGCTTTTCTCAGTGATAGTGTAAAGAGGTTTAATGCAAATGCAGTCATGAGCATCAACCATGACCTAAAGGCATTGGAATCTTTTGCCGATGAGAAGTTTCACGGTACTGGATTGCATGAGATACACCGTGAAGGGAGCTTCCGAGGTTGCTTGATAGAAGCCAGACAATTGGTAAACCTTCTCTTGAGCAGTCAGCCTGAAAACTTTATGAATCCCGTGATAAGGGAGAAGAACTATACAATTGTATGGACTATGAAAAGGTGGCTACTATATGTGACAAGTTCAAAGATTCACCTGATAGGCTTTTTTGGAAGTCTTTCAAGAGGAAACTCAAAGCAAAGTAGCCAAAAAAGGTCCATGGACTTGCTAAAGAAAAGACTGAAGGATTTCAACTAAGAGAGCTCGGAAACTTTATGGCATAGAAGTAACTAGAAACATCTATTCTTTTATCTTTCTAAGATAATGTGGATTCATTCTTTTTAAAAGTCTTTCTCCTAATAAAATAGTTTGGAATGTGCTCAATTTTTTACTTGAGTCCTCTTACTAAATTGGCACCCTTTGTTGCTCTCTCAGATGTTATGAATAGTCTGGACATACGAGTTAGGTATTTTCAAGCATTAAAGTTTCAACTTTTTGGTGACACACTGGAATTAATCTGCAAGCAAGATGAATAATTTTTGTTTGCTGTATGTAGTAATTAGTGTGTGCAACTAATTTTGTATAGAACACATGCAATTCTCCTATCTTGTTTGCCTTCTTTTATATTTCAGTCATCAGTAATTTGTCGTTAATCTATTCTCTTCAATCGTTTAACAGGAGCTAGCATTTAATTCCCTTGAACTATTTTCCCTCTCTCAGGCACCGGTGTGTTTTGACATGGTTGGGGCACATTGTATGATGTAGATGGTATTATGTAGCTTTTCTAGATATTATAATGACTAGACCATTGAATTTACGAGTAGACGAATCTTGAAATTTGTGTACTCAATTTTTTTGAGTCTTAATCGAATCGAATTGCTCGTTGAAATTTAATGAACTATGATACCATGTTAAGACTTGAGGTTCTATTTTAAAAAGTCAACTTTATTAAGAGATGTAGCTTAAATCCTTATAAGTTGGTCCATATTTTCATTTTTATTCGACGTGAGATTTTATCCCTTAACATAAATAACAATGATAATTTTTTTGATCTGGATTTTTTCACATATATGGAATGCCTGTATATTATAATTGATGAGTTTGTTCTATCTTTTTTTTATGTGTGCATATCTTTGTAGGTGTAGGTGTAGGTGTAGGTGTAGGTGTATCAATTGAAATTGTAATTATTGGAATATAGGAATAGGAGGGTCTGATATCGGTATAACGTTTCAAACAGGTTGAGATGCACACTATTTTTCAAGTAGAAAAACTTATGTACATGTTGTATGCCTAAAGTATAATGTGTCACGCTTCTTTAATTTTGCCAGTTCATTTGATTAAAAAATATCCATGAAATAATGCTTACTGATCTTCTGGAGCCCTTCAATAAATTCAACCAAATATTTGAAAGGATTTGATTTTATGCAATGATCTGCCATTATTGTTGGATAAGAAACCTTAGACAAAATTACAATTACCATAGTGTGCTATAAGTGGGAGTCCCTGTTTCAAATCAAATGTCATCCCCCAATAGTGAGGTTAAATGAATATTTCTAAAGTCTAATTTAACAGTTAACATTTTCAAATCTCTTTGTCTTTAGTCCAATTAGTACATGTTTGATACGTAATATTGGATTCGATTAGACTACACAATATAATGAACAAGGAACTAGATTTTAACTTCTTCTTTTTTATACTATTCATTTCTATCTAGCCCTCCATACCAAATATGGCATCTCCCGTATTACTTTGCGTAGAGACAAAGCATTGACGATGAAGTCTTCATATTCTACAGCTGCAAAGATGAGTGTAACTTACTAGGTTAGATATGAGTCGCGAATCTTAAAGTTTTCATGCAAAAAACCTATTGAGAATAGAATGAAAGATCAAAGTTTGGAGATTTCTAATAACCATCTTAAATCACACAGATAGATGAGTCTCGTGGCACACTTAATATGTTCATTGCATCCCGGCAAGATGCTGTTGAGGATCATTTCTTACGCACTCTTAACTTTTGCTTGTTGGTGGATGTTTCTGGTGGCAGTAAGAATCGTTTTATATGAATCTTCAGTATGTTTGAAGTTCTCTTTAATAAGTGTCATTCCTTGTTTATATGTTAGAATTTCCCGTTGTTCTAAGGGAGTTCTGAGTTTAAGGCCGTATTTGTTCTGCCAATGTATATTTCTTGTTCACATCTATTTTAGCATATTCGTTAAGACAAATTTGAACTTGCTACTATCCTTTGACAACCTTCGATAAAATTGAAACGATACAAAAGATTTAACATTATTTTTGCACCAGACGGCATGCACAAATAGAGAAATAGTCCAAATTTGAACCTGCAACTAATATGCAGGATACAAGCTTTAAACAAACCTCAGAAGTCTGTTCAAAAGTTTGGAAAATTCAAAAGAAAACAGTATCTGGTTTGAAATAAGTGAGGACTGTGTCTGTATTATAAAACTACGTGGATTTAATGAAGAGAAAATTGCAGCAATGATCCCTAACATTTTTAATTGTTGTAAACTTTATTCTAACCTTCAATTTGTACCAGCAAGATTATATAAAACTGAGTTCCTTGACCTTTAATTGACCAAGATTTTTGAACAATTTTTTTTTTTTTTTTTTTTTACCATTTTAAGTAGGGGCATTTTTGTCCATACAAATTTTCCTTGTGGATTTATAAACAATTAAACTTTTCCCAAAAAATATGCCATACCACACCCACCCCATTTTCATCTTCTTCCCCCAAACTAAACAATAATCCAAAATCATCGTAGTCCTTGACCGTTAGATGGCGATTGCAGCGATTTTGGATTATTGTCTGGTTTCGGGGAAAAGGATGAAAATGGGCTGGGGTGGTATGTCGATTTTTTTTTTGGAAAAGTTTAATTGTTGTTTCTAAATCAAAGGAAAATTTTGGAATGGGCGAAATTTCCCTAACTTAAAATGTTCAAAACATCAACTTTTTTTTATTCATTATCCCTTATTATATAATTGTATTTATATTGTAAAATATAAAGTTGTCATGGTATGAACGAAAATGTTCCTGCTTAAAATGGTCAAAAAAATCATTTTTTTGCAAAATCTTGGTCAAGTAATGGTAAAATGAATGGTTTGGACTTCAACTGCATATTTATAAAAGGTTAGGGGCCTTTGTTGGTATAAATTGAAGGTCAGAGTAGAGTCTGTAAAAAAATTGAAAATATTAGGGTTCGTTGCTGCAATTTTCCCTTTAATGATTGAATTTTGACCTTTTTTATTCATTCAAAGATGTGGTTCTGATCTTATGTCAAACTTCTTCAATCATTTTATGAAATTGTGTAAGCAAATATGTCAGCAAAGTTATCTTTTATCCGAAAATTACTTATATGATAATCGCAGCATAATATCTTTTTGTTTTCTTCTTCCTTCACATTCATTTTTGGTGGGGAAGGGTGAATCTTATGAGACAATTTTTAATAAATACGTCAGTTCATTAATATTTTAATTTTTTAGACATAAGTTAACATAATAAAGATCTTGATATTAGTTTTACCACCGTCAATTTGTGAACATTATGCAAGCAATGCAGTGCTACCAACACTGCTTCTGCAACTTGTAGCAAATCTCGAAAAAAAAAATAATGTTAAAGACAATTCAAATAAGTAAATACGAACATTCTTTAACTGTTTAAATGGTTGCATAGTAGAGACTTAACCTTTCTATAGAAAATTGGAATGCTCTGATACCAGTTTATTATGAAACGAAAATGTTATCGGATTAATCTAATACCACTTTGTTGGATACAATAAGATATTATAGTCACAATATGAAGTAATTGATCCTAAAAATATAAGAACAAAATACTTTGCAGAGAATAGAGATTTTATTATAATATGGAAAAAGAATACAAAAATTTGTATTTTCAATGTTTCTAACTTCTCTTAAATCATAATGAAGGTTCAACTAATAAATAGAGGATATTCAAACCCTAATCTTAGAGTAGTAGTTGAAGTATAATGCAAAATAACGTATTAGAAGAGAAAAAATCACGCAATGCAGAAAATAGGCCAAGTAGCGTCTCGCAGTGTCGAGCCGAAATCTTCTTAACTCCGTGCGCCAACTCTCGGATCCTTTACTTCAAACACTTGATTTTATTCATCCCAATGTCCTCTTCAACTCCAACACAAGTTCCAATTTTCAATTGAGCTTCCAAGTAAAATTTCAAGTATAATGCAAAAAACGTATTAGAAGAGAAAAAATCACGTAATGCAGAAAATAGACTAGGTAGCGCCTCGCAATGTCGAGCCGAAATCTTCTTAGCTCCATGCGCCAACTCTAGGATCCTTTGCTTCAAACACTTGATTTTATTCATCCCAATGTCCTCTTCAACTCCAACACAAATTCCAATTTTCAATTGAGCTTCCAAGTAGAATTTAAACTGAAATTTGCCAAGTAAACTTGAATAGGATTCAAGAATATCATTCCAATTAAAAAATTTCTTAATGTACACTTTAATTAAAATTTAAATAATTTTCAACAAAGAACTCGAGTTACGTCCAAATTCTAACACTTTCCATCTGTAATCCATTTTCTTGAACTTCCACATTCGAAGAGCACGAATTTATTATTGGATTATGATACTTGTACATAAAAAATGTACATATATTATATAATATGATGTGAAGGAAAAAGATTAGATGAAAAAATTGATTATATTTTAAACTGATAAATGGTAAAGTGTCATATGATATTATATAAACCAATATGTAAATCTTAATGTTCATGTAAGAAGATCGTTTATTATTTAATTTGTTGTCAAATGTACTAAAAAGAAGAAATTTACAAAAACTGTGTCTTCGAAAAAAATTGTTTCCTACGAGAAAAAAAGGGGGGAAAAAGAATCCATGTTCACATTTAACAGATACAGATTTGGACATATTCTAAAGTTTGTATATATTGTCAAATATATTTTACCTCTATAAAAATAACAATTCCATGGAATGCACGTGACTCAACATGTAATCTGTAAACTTTTTTACACTGAGACATTGGATGAAAACATTCTCCAGATATATCTGCAATTTTTGAAATATGAAATAAAATTTTCTTTCGTATTGAATATATTCACGTTGTTTTTTTTCTTTGATCATGTCGAATTTTATTCAATTTAACGTATTAAAGACGTCTTTCATCGAACAATAATTTGGGCACGAAGACAACTTTGAGCATTAAGTTTGGTTCCTTTAAATCTGAATATGCATGTGAATGATTATTTTTTTTGGTTGCTATTGTAGTCGAATCATGTTCGGTTAAACTTTTCGCGACAAGGTTCTGTGGTTTGAAAATGACTAAAAAAGATAAGTTGATTGATGGTTTATTTATTTTTTAAAATTTATATTTCTTTCAAATAAATATCTATATAAATGTATTTATATAATTTTTTGGCCTACTAGACCATTTTCTAGTGAATGCAAATAATAGTAATTTCTAAACAAGCTGAAATAATTGATCTAATTGTGGATAATATTATATGAGACAACACATCACATGTCAATCTAAGTTTTGGCCCACCACTGACTATTTTATAGTGCAAACCTTTCTCCTTTACTGGTTTCCAACCATTGCTGATAAATACCGAGTGTAATCTGCCTCGAGCTAGCCATATTATAGAATGTCGTGTTAGATCATACTCGAACACGGAGTAGTGAGTAACATATCTTGAGTCGGGGCCTTTAGTCTTTTAATGGAACCGGAGATTGAGTTACAAAAGAAAATGACTGAAAATGGCGACGAGAAGAAGAAAGATGGGAATAAGTGCAAAAAGAAGCAGCTTGGAGGAGTTAGAACAATGCCGTTTATACTTGGTGAGTCTACATTTTCATCTTCTTCATAAGGTGATTATTCACATACACACACACACTGATTGTATTTGGCAAAGCCTTTAAAAAAAAAGTAACTTTCTCTCAAGTAACTTTTTGTCCTCGTGAGATAACTTTTAAGTAAAAAAGAGTATTCTTTCACAAGTATTCGAAGGGCAGAATGTCTAGCATGTTAAGTGCTTTTCTCAGCAGCACTTAGGTCGTACTTAAAAACGAACTTTTAAGTTGCTTTTCTCGATGTGCATAATGTAGTTGCTGAATTCTAGTGTTAAATACTGAATTTAAGAAAATTAAGGTATGAATTGACAAATTGGCGTGTACATTTTTTGACAGCAAATGAAATATGTGACAGATTTGCTGGTGCTGGATTTCATGCAAATTTGATCACATATCTTACTCAAGTGCTGAATTTGCCTTTGGTAAAAGCATCCAATATCCTCACTAATTTTGGTGGAACTTCCAGCTTTACCCCTCTTGTTGGTGCTTTCATTGCTGACTCCTTTGCTGGAAGATATTGGACTATAATTGTGGCTTCCATTATATATGTCCTGGTACATACCTATCTCTCTAAAACTAAAGAAAAACGAGAAATTTGTTTTGAAGAATAAATGAGTTACTAATTTTTGTTTAACTGAACTTAGTTGATATTCGAAAAACACTCTCCTAGCTTAGCCCGTCTTGTGTTCTCTGTGTTGAAAATTAGAAACCATATTTCTATACTACCAAGATCAATAAAATCGCTGTAAGAAAATAAAGACACAAAATAATGCGTAAGATTTACAGAGGTTCGCCTCAATGTGAGATTACGTCGTTATATTAATTCACAACGATGAAAAGAAGTTTATGAGAGAAAAATCGTACACGGCTTCTCTCACCCATCTCTCTTTCTCTTTTTGTGATGATCATAAAACCTCAATGACGGCTTTCTATTTTCTTTAGAAAAAAATAGGACAAAATCAAAATTGCAAATGTGAAATTATAAACTATCCATAATTAAATCTTGGTCGATCCATATACGGACTATGCATCAAGACAATATTAGGCTCCACAACTTAAACCTTAAAATAATTTAACATAATTGAACAAACGGATGACCATGAAGGGCTCAAAATACAACCCCAAATATATGTACTACTGCATTAGATTATTTCACATTTAGGTCCAAAATAAACTGTAGTTCAACTTTATAATAGCTCTGGATCAAATGTAACATGGCGTGTATGTTGTAACAGGGGATTGTCAGCATCACTATATCAGCGGTCCTGCCACACCTCCGTCCCCCACCGTGTCCGACTCAGGTGAATTGCCAAGAAGCCTCCACCCTGCAGCTGTGGGTGCTCTACATTGCTCTCCTCTTAACCTCTTTAGGCACTGGTGGCATTAGGCCTTGTGTAGTTACATTTGCTGCTGATCAGTTGGATATGACTAAATCACAAACAGATTCAAGAAGTTGGAATTTCTTCAATTGGTACTATTTCTGCATGGGGATGGCCTCTCTAACTGCTTTAACTGTTGTGGTTTATATCCAAGACAATGTGAGTTGGGGTTGGGGGCTTGGTGTTCCAACTATTGTCATGGCTATATCCATTGTGGCTTTCATTTTAGGCTCCCCTTTGTATAGGAAAATTAAACCGGGAGGGAGTCCTTTTGTTCGATTAGCACAGGTAATTGTTGCAGCTGTGAAAAAAAGGAATGCAGTAACGCCAAATGACCCTCGATTCTTGTATGAAAACAAGGAGCTTGATGCTGCTATCTCTATCAATGGGAGGCTTCTTCACTCTAATCAATTCAAGTAAGATTCTACTAATTTGTGGCAAGTTTGGTACGTTGGACTAGACGGACATAATATCACGACTGACTAATTTTGTTAAACGATTATCTCCCTTATTCATGTCCGCTTCAGGGTATGAAACAAGTCTTTACGTGTAACAAAAATGTGTATCTTTGCACATTCTTGCAGTTGTCGACTATTCCATTATCTCTTTGAGGCCATGTTTCTCCAATTCTCTGTTCAACTTGTCCAATAAATTTTCGATTAATATGCGTGATTTGATATATTTCTTGCAGTTCTTGACTATTAGTCCATCAACTGATTTGCTTATACTTCTTATATATGCTGTTGTCTTAAGGTGGTTAGATCATGCTGCTATAGTCACTGATTCTGATATAAATGAATCAAACCAACCAAATCTGTGGAGGCTAGCTACTGTGCACCGAATTGAAGAACTAAAGTCCATCGTCCGGATGCTACCAATATGGGCAGCCGGGATACTACTCGTCGCTTCACACTCCCATTTAGGCAGTTTTACGATCCAACAAGCTCGTAGCATGGATCGCCACCTGTCCCCTTCTTTTCAGATACCACCAGCAAGCATGTCGATATTCAGTACCCTAACCGTCCTCGCCGGCCTACCTCTATACGAGCGCCTTTTCGTCCCCTTGGCTCGTCGATTCACAGGTAATCCAGTAGGCATAACATGCCTACAACGAATGGGAATAGGCTTTGTCATCAACATTCTCGCCACTATCATTTCAGGATTTATCGAAATCAGACGAAAGACAGCAGCAGCACAACATAACCTTTTGGACCAACCAACTGCTGTGATACCTATAACTGTCTTTTGGCTACTTCCACAGTATTGCCTCCACGGATTAGCCGAGGTTTTCATGTCGGTTGGCCACCTCGAATTCCTCTATGACCAATCGCCCGAGAGCATGAGGAGCACTGCGGCTGCACTCTTCTGGATAGCAATAGCATTGGGAAATTACATAAGCACCCCGATGGTATCTCTAGTGCACAAATACACTGGAAAGAACAGAAACTGGTTACCAGACAGAAATTTGAACAGGGGAAGACTGGAGAATTATTACTGGCTTGTGACAGGAATACAAGTAATAAACTTGTTATATTATTTGATTTGTGCATGGAATTATACATATAAACCCATAAATGAGCAGACTGAAACTGAAAACAGTGATGAAGATTTGGAGTCTGCTGATCAAAATGGAAAAGTGTCGAATTTCTTGAATGCTGATGATAAAGGAAATAAAGAAGTGGAATTGGTGAAAAATTAGAGCTCTGTCTAAGTTTATTGTCATTGGAGTAGTATTTTGTAAACGAAATTATAAGTAATAAAACTTGATTTTATCATTTTATCGCGTATTTGATTTGAGTGGTGTTGGTGGCGGCTCCTTGACCGCACTTCCGTGCACTAATTGACGGGTGCAGCATCGTCGATAACTGTGGCCACTGGTGGTGCAGTGGTGGCAACATGGTGATCCATGAAGTGAAAATCAATAATTAATTTAAAGTACGTATCTCATGGTCTCCAACTTTTTAACGCATTTCATTAACACCAACAAAATCTACTAAATATTTGACTTTTCGCTACACTATGACTAAGATTTATGAGTTGGGTTCACTTGAAGATTGGTAGCCCAAATTAGATTTTGAAGAATTTGAGGTCATCAAGAAGAAGAAGAACGGGCGATTTAAGAATTGGACCAGCTTGCGGTCCAATGGACATCTTTAATTATTGTTGTAGTTTTAAATTCTTTTGAAAGGGCCATAAGCAATTAATTATTTATTTATTGCTTTTATCTCTCTTGATAAATGGTGAATGAATAAATGTCGATTATGTCATGCAAATTAAATAATAACACAAATTGAATTACTAGTCATATCTTTTGGACCCACTAATTTCTTGGACTATTCTTTTTTTTTCTTGGACTAATTTCTTGGACTATTCTAAATTAATTAGAAATAGTGAAAAAGATATCTTTAATAATTTTGTACCATATAATTGTTTATATTTGGTCGTAATTTATTAAAGGAGAATTCAACCGTTCAAAATATTAAGTGATAGAGGGTTAGGCATGTATAAAATTCATGGTCTCCTCCATTATCCAATTACTTAAAACTACTTATTTACCTCATAGTGAAATTGTATCAATCTATAATATATTAAATATCACATCAAGCGAGAATCATTTTTTGGACGATTTTAGTCATACTATAATTCAATTATTTCAATAATATTTTACTTTTCGTTTTTCAATGTGTATTTAATTTATTTAACATTTTAGTTATCATCTATATACATATACATTTGACAGATTCATTTCACATATGTATTTTTATTAATGTATGAATTTTCTATCATTAATTCTCAATTAATTAACATTAACATTCATTTAATTAATATTTATCTTCATTTATACACAATGTTATTAATTCTAATTATAAGTTAATTAAAATTTCACATTCAAAATGCATTTCATTATCATGTATGTTAATTAACATCCAATTTTATCTAATTGAAAATTAAATAAATAATTTAACATTAATTGTCACATTTATATTCCTTGATATTAATTTACATTTACGCATATTCAAAAATCATTTTTTATAACATTTATAAAGCATTTTATAATAATATGCATATTAAGTATCGCATTGGACAAGATCATTTTTTGAACGATTTTAGCTCTACTATAATTCAATTATTTCAATAATACCTTATTTTATATTTTTCAATGTGTGTTTTAACCATTTAGTTACCAGCACATGTATATTTGATGGATTCATTTCATCCATGTGTTTTCATTAATGTATGAATTCTCTATCATTAATTCTTAATTAATGAACATTCACGTTCATTTAATTAATACTTATATTTATTTATACATTTTCGTGTTATTAATTCTAATTACAAGTTAATTATAATTTCACATTCAAAATGCATTTCATTATTTACATTCATGTGTGCTAATTAACATTTGAAAATTAAGCAAATGATTTAATTGTCACGTTTATGTTCACTGGTATTAATTCTAAATTAATTAACATTCACGTATATTCAAATTTCACATTATAGCACTTATGAAGCATTTCACGTTCAATGTTAACTAGTAAAGGTAGATTGCGTCATTTTAGATTAATTTGAATTTGATCCATTAAAGGGATGATTATAAAATAGAATCCAGGAGTGATTATCCTGAGGATAGCATCTTAGTTATAAAATTATTGACGGAGGTTAATACACTTATAAATAAAAATTTTGAAAGACTTTCCTCAAAAAAAAAAAAAAAAAAAAAAAAAAAA